>JAODAF010336074.1:0-15319 GCA_027574765.1 Molpadia intermedia
AACAGGAAAGTGACAGCGATAATATTCTTCAAACTATAAAAGATCTTGTTTCGAATAAGGAAATCACAATCAAAGACAGGGACAGCTTGTTACTCCAGAGGTCTACAATACATATGTTGGAGATTGCGTCCAGAAATGAGGTAAGTCGTGAAATGTATCATGATACAGCATCCGTTAATATAATCAGTATCATTGTTAGTAAGCTGGTTTCTTTGCGGGCTTACCGACATCAATGTTTGTATTGGAATGGTTGAGCGCAAGGTGTTGTATTTTGTACGGTGTGGTTAGTATTACTATATTGGATTGATACGAAACCTTTGTCGTTATCGATTGTCAAATTACTTTTATTTTTAAGTGACAACCAGTCACAGAGGTCAACAGCTGTATGCGTAACGTACAAGTATAGTTATGTCCAAAGATAGCCTGTCCCAATAATAAGAATAACTTTTTCTAACTTCCTATGCATATATTATATTCACTAGTTTTGATTTTGTGTGGAATATGTGGCTTATGTGATTGTGATTTATGGATGTAGTATGATAGTATCTGTAGACTCTTCTCGTCATACCTGGCTTCGCTGTTGTGTGTACTTTCTTTCTCCAGAATAATAATCCTATAGTTCGGTGTGGTTTCTAGAAGTAAGCAATTTTTAATAGAAACTTGCGATTAAAACACTACATAGTGCGATGCTAAAAATGATAACTAAACATACACGATTATAGAGCATACAATGTATCCCCCAACAATAACAAATCTAATACTTGGTCATTTTAACATAGGCCCAAAACCTCATATAGTACATAATAGTTTCCTATCAACTTATAATAAACACTGATTTGATAATTACACAGTTGATATGTTTACATTTAAATTGCAAGAGTAAGGTCGGGTGTTAATTATTAGGTTTACGTATATGGGTCTCGGATTTAATGTCGGTTTTTGAAAACCCAGGTCTCAGTTTCAGACCACTAGGTCTCAACTTACACTATTACTTTTTTTGAATACAAATACTAAAATATTAGTATTAATGTAGCTAAATAATAAAGTAATGACGCCATGCATTACCTTCCAATGCTTTAAATTGAAATACGTGATCCACAATAATCATTTCAAAAGTTGGTAGATGAGCTAGTTAAAATGTATGAATTTATGTAATCAACGGAATAGCAAAATAGCCACCCCACCCCCACACATGTACATACACATTTACCAACACATTGTTGGTGTGTCGAGTCAACCATTTGAAGATGGGTGGGATGGCAATATTTATGGCTATAATATAACAATGCTGATGATATAAATAAACAACGCTTTTAAATACATCTTTATTGAATGCGACACAATGTTGATATGTTTTTGTTTTATCATTATTGTTCCGGATCGTATCGGATGTATGTATTCAAGTTTGTTTGTGTGTACGTGTTTATTCAGTCTTCTGAGGACCTAGAAAAACTGAAAAACTGATACAATGGGAACACCACGTCCTCAAAAGAGTCCTCGCTATGTATTGGTGACTCAAGAAGTACATGTTGGATTGATGTCACACTTGGTATATATGGTGGTCAGAATGAGTGTATGATTCATATTTATTTATCGTGTATTATCGTGGATATTAATGAGTTGGCGGAGCTTAATATAACATTCTTAAAATACCAATAACTTTGCAACCAATTATTATCTTCATACTTTGTCACGATATTTTATTAATATTCATGAATGAGCGATGCCAGAAATTTGTCACAGTAAAACGATGGTGTCATAAATATTAATAAATGGGCGGGGCCTAATATAGAATTCTAAAAAGGTTAATACATCTTATTTATGAGCGAATGCAGCAAATATAGAAAAAAGCTTGGTAATTTTTTAAATACGATATATCAAGTAGGGAAGGTTGGGTGGATGTGACGTTTAGTATATATGGTGGTCATGGATGCTAGATGGATATTAATGAGTGGGGGAAAACAGTACAGTACAGTATATTTCGCTATGTATGAGTATGTGCTGCATGTTTAGTACAGATGTATATTGTGATAGTATGCACATTGTGGTAGTATGTTGTTAATGTTTATCTATTTCCTACAGCTGTCTATATATCGTTTTCGTTTGTTTAACGTATTTGATGTTGTTGACGTCGCTACGGGTTGTATCGTCCTACAGTCCGGTCTCTCCATACCAGTCCTGAGTTCATTGAGGTGTCTACATATTACTGAGGAAGGAAAGGAGATGACAATCAAAGAGGTTGATGACGTGTTACAGTGCGCCCTTAAGTGTGAGAAGATGAAAATAATAAAGTGCGTATTATTGTTATAAAGTTGATGATTAGGTTACTTAACAATATAAATTATCCAACGGTCAATTGATAATAATATACACAATCTAATGATCAATTAAACACACCACTGTTTAATTTCAGGTTATAATTTTTGTTCCATCCTTTTTATTTGTATATTCACTAAAGTAGCCATTTGCAAAATCAAATACGTTTATCAATATCATGTCATCGAAGCAGGTTCAATCCACTTGTTGTATTGTTTTTGTTCCTGCGTTTATCCATCTCATATTCTACAGTTCTAAAATCCTATAACAGTTCTAAATTGTTAGTAACGATGGAGACCTTCTAAAATCATTATATAGAGAAATATAACTAACAAGACCCAACATGGACGTTGGGTGGTTTATATACCTCCCCACTCCATAATGAAACAAAAAAAGTTTACATGTGTTCGCAAATTTATAGAATTCGCATATATTTCGGGATAGTACCGTACATTAATATAACTCAATTATCATCCGGTGTATACTTTACCATTGCACACCTTTAGTTCGTATCTTAAGACAGTTAACCCGTATACTGTTAGTGAGAGTCGGATTAAATAAAGCAGAGACATACTTACTAATAGAAAGATAATTCATTCCGAATATAACCTGGTGATCATTTAAAAAAATTAAATTAACCGGGGATTAAAACTCCAGAATGTTAAGCATAATACTCACCGACCACTGAATAGCCAGCCGCGTGTTGTAGAGATCACTGGTAACAGGAATGACATACTCCAATAAATATCATGTGCTTCTTAACAATTGAACGTCAATCCGATCATTGTTCAAATAATATTACTGTTAAGGTTATACACGATCAGCTGACGACCAACATGATTTATATTGGAGTTATGACTAGGGAGGGGGGTGCATGGAATCCTCGTAGCGATGGGGATTTTAAGTGAATGCGCGAAACACGAGCTCGCGTGGGGTCCAAGGGTCGCCTAATAACCCCGGCGAGGTCCATTGGCAAAGACCATGTGCGTTCAAAGTATATACATGGCCCACCCACTCTGTATTCGGCTTCGTGGACGGTTTCCTTAACGAAATAGTTGCTTAAAACTACACTAAACTAAATAAACAGAAAACTAAAACTACATACATTGATATCGCATGGAAACGAGAAACGAGAAGCTGCGCGCAAAGCGAGCCGTGGTTTTCAGAAATTATGGGTTAGTATCTTGAGTTTGGGACCATGGTCTCACCCCGTGATCCCCTTCCCCACCCTGACTCCGGCTACCGAAATAGTTTGTTTATTTGAAATATATTGTAATACCTTCCGGTAGTATACCAACGAAGGTAACCCCAGTTTCCAAGTTATCATCGGATTCTATTCCCGAGAAAATGGATACGTCTCTATATAGGTGCCCCAAAAAATGTTGAACAATGTTTCTTTATTTGACACCTTTACTGCAGACATATTAATCACACTTAACACAATAATATCTAGATATTGATATTCGTACTAGGTGAGGACTGCAGTTGACGTATTCAGACACCGTGGAAGAGAAATTGTGGCGACCTAAATAATGAAAGGAATTGACATAAACGCATGGATTTACATATGTATAGCACATGATGCCAAATCCAGAAAATTGCCGCGCGCATAGACATATAGTTTGCTCATCCTCGGTTTGAACTTTTCTGTAAAAGGTTGGATAAGGTTCACAAAGACTCTTAAAATGAAGCAAATGACACAGCTTCCTAAATGATTTGCCAGAGCCATGCCCTCAATAATAATACAAATATATTTATATAGCGCCAATAATCAATAAAAACTATGACTTAATAAAAAATAAATAAAAAACAATGACACGAAATGATTTTAAGACATACTTTAAATTCATTATTAAATCGTTACTAGTAAATCGAGGAGTATGCTTATCTTAAGGTGTTCGACTTGTTCAATAACCAGATGATTGGTGTGGACGTAGAGAACTCAAGAAACCAGGGTCGAATCAAATTGATTGATACTTTATTATATATACTACATACAACATATACGTTATGCACATTCCTAAGAAATGGACAACGTATCCAGAAACAGGTTGATATAGCACCATTCGGATCATATTGTTGTGAAAATGGCAAGTAAAGGTCCCTGATCTTCCTCAAACAAAATTTCTCGTTTTTGCATTACATCATACATAGAAACACTTAATACAATGCCGTTGTCTCTCCTCAATGTACTTGAAGGTATCACACCAATATTGTTACATTGTAAATTAAATCATACATTTTGTAGTTTTAATCACTGAGCTTACTTGATATAACAACATACGTACTAGTTATATCCATACTCTCGAATAGAGCCCTGCTCTAAATATGAAATTGAATATCGACCGGACCAGCGACAACTATTATGCACAGACACAAACATAAGTCTGCAGGCAGTAGTGGAGCTAGAGGTCTGAGCCAGGGGGGCGAGTAATGTGTTCAGGGGCGCAATTCTGTGAAAATAGCCCCAAAGAGCACAAAGATTGGCCAAAAGGTTGCAAAAATTGCTAAGTTTATTTTAAGCCGGGGGGGGGGGGAATTCCCCCTGGGTCAATGGTAGCTCCGCCACTGTCTGCATGGGACAATATAAGGAACGTGGTGCTGTTTGGTAAACTATATGGTAAACTGTTTGGTAAAGCATATACTAGATATGTGTATATAGACAAACTAGACATATGTGGTTAAACATATAGGCGTTGGCACCGTGCTGTAGGCGTGTTTCCCCAATCTAATATACAGTTCGGTAGATAACCGTTTTCGGTCGAAATTCGTCAGATCGGGGTAATGTTTATTATTCATAAGGGCGACATCTTGCCAATTTCCCAGCATGCAATTCGATTTCGTTACTGTGTAACAACAAAACAAAGGGCACTGTTTCTTCCTGTTCTTTATCCCCTCTGGAAAATTCATCGGTCCAAAGGACTACCCAAAATACGAATATTCATATAGAAAAAGCTATTACGAGCACAAAAGCCGGGCAGTGAATTGTGTTCTACCGAGTAACACTTGAGAAATCGATAGATTTAGGTACGTTGAGGCGGAGCTTGATGGCATGATAATTTCATTTCAGCCGTTTTGAGTTAATACAGTGAGTAAACAAGTTCGCGAAATCAGTACACAGTACACACACGGTAATGTAGGCTAACTCGTTTCCGAGTACGACTTCGATTAACGTTGCACAGTGTGACAAATGCTTATTTGACCAGTTTTAACTGTCGTTATCCAACTGTTATTTGTTATTTGTTCTGTTTAGGACAATTTGTAACTGGCTTGTAGGCCTAGGCCTATATAGTGTAGTGAATGGTAATGATAACAACTACAACCTATGCCTAACGTTAAGGCTTAATCAAAGTTAGGCTAGGCATAGTCCCTAACTTAGCCTAGGCCTAGTTCAACTTCAGTTTTCACTTATGCTTACATGTTCGTTTCAAGTTTCGTAGATATGATCGCTGTAGTGCAGTGTATCACTGTACGTGTATACACGACATCGTGTAACTGGGCTACTATACTAATTTTATACAATATACCGTCTGTAACGGTAAACGTACATTTGTACAGTACATGTTGCGTGCACTCAGCTAGCTCATCGATGAGCGCCAAACGTTATTTTCGTATAACGAAACGACTGTGAATATTCTACCAAGTTGAACATGGTGAATATCTCATTTCCATATAAATTCGTTCGATCGGACGAATTTCGATTGTCCCCCGAACTGCCCAAGAGGTTTTGCAGTTATAGCACTTTGGATAACAATCTACGGGGGGCTTCCTGTGGTGCTTTCATTGTTATTCCCCCTAAGTGCCTTGCCTTGTTATGTAAATATCTGTGTCGTATCGCGACGTAGACATTCCGATTGAATGCTATGTTATTCAGGTGCTCCCTTTGTGTGTATAATATAGCGTTTTCCACTTGTACACACACTCTCATTACAACTGCTAATTGGCAAGCTGCCTTACTTACTACCGCCACGACTGGCAATTCTCTGGCCTAATACGAGAGGGATTTTCCAGTCCCTCTCAAACATACAGCCTTAAGCCTCGTGTGCCATTATATTTAGTAGATTTAAAGCGTGTCAGTTGCTTGCATTTTACCTAACTAGTTATATCAGCGTTGCCGTATACTAATAGTGCGTAAGCTACTTCGCACGTGGCAACGCTAGGCCGCCATTCTAACAGCTCTGCTAGTTTATAGGTATTCCTTTGGTGTAACAGTGAGGCCGGTGCTAAGTCTATCATATTCGCATGTGAAACAGTATGCAGCTATGTTGGATCTGGCAGGCCTTAGTTCAGGTTGAGCTTAGCTCATTGGGTTTACCGCTAAGTTGCTTAGTGCATTTTTACCACTAGTTATAGCCTTTTACCTGATGTGAAAATATATTTAATCGGCGGTTTAATTATATAATAATTAATAGTAAATTGGTGTAGTAAGACAGAGAGAATCCAGTTCATCCCAATAACAGACCTGGTCAGAACCGCAGCATTCAGTGCATGTTTTAGGTGAGTTAATACCTTCACATTTATATATTGCATTGAATTTAGTGCCCCAATTAACGCACTAAAACTACAACAGGAAAACCTTGGCTGGGAAAAATGCTTATATAAATATATATATATAAATTGTTTATTTTTTAGGTAGCCTATATTACACAGTATTCATTACAGTTATATGAAGATATACGGTACGGTAGTTCCTAATGACCTTTGGCCACATCTTATTGTAGACGTTGTGAGCTGTATCACCTGTCGTGGGGATACACTATATACACTTTTTCAAATTGATTAATAATTAGCCTTCATGGGTATAAACGTTAAGTTTATAAACGTTTCATCAGCCAAGATGTAATTAATAACATTGTATCAGCAAAACTGATAAGTGTGTTTGCAAGAATACGTAACTGCTGTATTGATGCAATGAAGACATTAATAAAAGTACACAATACGTAATAAAAAAGTTTTTTTTTTAAAGTATCACGTGACGAACATTCATTGGAAAACAGCCAGACTTTCAGGCAGATTGCAATTGGTTGTCCCGTTCAGAACCTACTATAAACGGAACTATATGTGTATATGTGACGTTAGTGTGCAAAATTAATTGTACTACCCAAAATAAGCGTCCCCCAACAAAAACTGCGGTCTGTCCTCTTACCCCGCCATTTTCCTTTCATCCGTAACAAGACAACCTACGTCACTCCGGAAGTTGTGTGCTTTTAATGTCTCTTCCTTAATTACATTCCAATAAAACTACCGGTGAAGCACTCTTCACCTGCAGCGGTAGGTAATGGTTATTTATATACATTTATTTCCTACGGGATTCGAATTCCGACACTCAGGAATCCAGGTCTAGACGTAAAGCTGGTTAAATTAGATGCGTTGCAATCGCCATGTGGGGTTACTATATACTAAGTCAGATATCTTATTGATTATATTCACAAATTCACCTCAATGCTAACCTTAATAAGGCACCGCATGTGAACATGTTCGAATGTTTCGGGTGACCCGATATTGCGGCGTTTCAGTCGCCCAGACTGGTTCATTGACGGAACCCTGCAGTGACGATGTACTCACAACTGTCATTCCAGTGTGGGTGGCTGTATTAAAGTGGTGATGTATAAGCTCTACCTCTCCAGTATATATGAGTCTAGTCGCCATGTAATCAACAGTGCACAACCAAAGTTATTAAATAAATAATAGATCTGTTTCGAACACTAATTAATACTGCTATTCGAATTATTCAAGAGATTGGATAACCACTCGAAAAAACGTAGACCTCATTTTCAGTATTATGTTAATAAATGCGATAGTCCTTATCAATATTTATATGTGTCCTGCTTAATACTTACAAATGTAAAGGTTGCAGGATTACTCTGAGTGCCCTTTGTGTGCCCCATCCTACCTATATCCTTATTTTATACCCACCCACTAATCCAATTAAAACTATTAAGTCATTGTACACCTGTTACATGTCTTAATTAACCAATGAAAGCTTGCATAGCAATGTGTTCGCTTACAGAGATTAGGTTTTTAAACCGCGGTTATGAACTATAGTATATTTTGGCTGTCTGCCAACGGAAATGCGTAGGATAGTATGTCAATATAGCAGTTACTCATTAGCCGGCACATGTCTCATCTAATAACTCCACTGCACTTCTCGTGTGTGTGTTTTGGGGGTTTATATATATATATATACCACATAGCCAATATACTTATTTCACAGGACACAACATACATGAAAATACAACCAAAGGTCAATATCTGACCCACTTTTCAACTGTGTCCATTTACATCTGGTCACAAGGCCATAGTGCACTGACAAGGGACATACGTCACATAGCAAGGTACGCTGTGCTTTCGGTTATACACGACTAATAGTCAATAATTATCTCATCACCCCATGAGATAGGGGATGAGATTTTGTAGTCAATGGACTGTTACAGATTATTTTGGCCTCACCAGTTACAATAGTGCTTTCCATCATAAGTTGTCCGGTCACATGGGATAACCCATGACGAGGTACCCATGGGTGACCGATAATCCATATTTAATTAATCCACATTTGTGGATAAGGTGAAAACGTGCGAAATTTTGTGAGTTTGTGTGTGTGGACGAAAATTTGCGTCGCGAACTCCTCCTAAACTGCTTATCCAATTAATTTCAAATTTTCAATCTTGGTGGGTAGTTACCCATGACCTAACTTAGTGTCTCACAGACACTCAAGGTCAAAGTCAAGGGTGAAAGGTCACATTTTTTATCATATCTCCTTGTGTGAAACTTGGATTTGCATGGGACTTTCCTAGTTACCATTGGTACGATATATTCTAAGAATCATTTATAATAATTTGCATATAAAGGTTAAATGTCACAAGGTCAGATGTCAAATACACACTTTTAGCATAAAATTCTGCGATTTTAGTGCAAATTTGGCGTCGCAAACTCTTTCTAAACTGTGTTTCCAATTAACTTCAAACTTGGAGGGTAGTTATCCAATGACCTAACTTAGTGTCTCACAAACACTCAAGGTCAAAGGTCAAAAGTCAAGGGTCAAAGGTCAAATTAAGTAAAATCACATTTTTGAACATATCTCTTTGTGTAAAACCTGGATTTGCATGTGACTTTCACAGTTATCATTGGTACAATATATTCTAACACTTATTGATATTAATTTTTATATAAAGGTCAGAGGTCAAAATAATGATAGTGATGAGATATGCAACTCCATGGATTGCCCTCTTGTTATCATTTTCGTCTTACGTTTTCTTGTATCAGGTTACATATATACAACCCGCAATATGGGAAAACTGCCACAGTGAAAGCCACAGTGAACGCTTGGACGCTTTTCAATTCTTTAAAACACATATACGTTTATTTCGTCCAAGTGATGAATTTTCTGTATATGTTATTATTGTTATTATGATTTCTTTCTGATTTAACTACTACCAAAGTGGAACGGAACTTAAAACTTAAATAGCGACGATGTATGAGAGTAAGTCAACACGGCCAACTATCTTTGCATGTGCCAATGATTGATTACATCATATTATCTGTTTCTCGTCTACGTTGAATAATACTTACAATCCTTGTGCAGCTCGGATCCGAGTCCACTGTATTGTGTGTGTGTGTGTGAGTTTGTTTGAAAACGCATAGGCCTAAAATGATAATACACATGTCAACATCTGGACTACTGGAAGCCTACTATACGCAAATCCTCCTATGTGAATATATTATTTTCAGCTAATTTCCATCACTAATAAGAACACAAGCAACAACAAAATCGTCGGCTAAAAAATATATCACAAAATCTCAAAGTAATGAATAACATGATCCCCCTCATTGATCTTATAACAATACAATATAAATGCACAGAAATGAAAGTGATATCTGGTAAGGTTACATAATAATTGTAGAGTACACTGTGGAGTCTATAATTGATCAGCATTAGACACACGTAATACGATCACAATGAGTGTACTCGATAACCTAGAGAATTATCACGCACATTTGATAGTCATTGATATTGGTATGATCGAATGAGGTGTTCCATATGTCGTATGGGAATGGTATTTGATTGGCGTGTCATCAATATAATTCAGGGCTGCGTCAAGGTATAGTAAAGCAAGACGTATGTATCACCCATAAATGTAGTAACAACCGTAAATGTAATATTACCCATAAATGTAATAAATCAACTATAAATATAATAATTTTCTGACCATAAATGTAATAAACTTTAACCATAAATGTATCAATCCCCGTTTCACATTAAAATAATTTAAAATGGAGTCATCATCTAGGCTAACATAGCTAGGCGGCTGTTTCCACGTAGATATTGTACAAGCGTATAATGCGCAATAGTCAGTACATGGTCGTACTTTTATTGCTATAGCAAACGTTTATTTGAGGGTTACGTCTCCGTATCACTCTAATAACATTGAACAAATTTTACTCAATATTGTGGAAACTCGCACCGACGTGCTTACTTCAATACGCTTTTAGGGCAACGTATTTCCTATTGTTTCTGACACCCAGTCTGTGATATTCGACAACTTGCTATTGAATAATGGCATTACAATTTGGAGACGCAGCGACAAAGAACAAAAGCTTATTTTCATCCTTGCAATCTGTTATTTTGGGGGACAATGAAATACGTATTTCTCTTGAACGCTATTACTAAATATATTTGATTTAAGGGTGACATACTTTGGGTGAGACCATCATCTATGAGAGATCTCCAAAGGAAGGCCAAAAACTTCCATTGACCGGATTATTACATGTATGGTTAAAATTTATGGTTAGAAAAAAATATTGTGCTGACAACAAGTGAACAATACTGAAACCATAGTTTGTTTACTTTGGTTAGTTATTTTATATTAGTTATTAACATACATGTATATGAATCATTTTACTGACTGAATTGTAATGACATGCGAATCTTTTAGATGTTTACTAATATTTACGGTGTGTACGTTCTCGCAACTACAAGTTGTGAATGAGTTATCTTCTTTCAACTGTTAAAATAGGCCATGACAAGTAAACTGTGCTGTTAATGTAACGAATCACTTTACTTTATTGACATTTGACTCTTCTAGATTTGAACATAGACAATGTGCACTGACATTTGAGAACATTTTAGTCAGTGTTGGTTTCAATTGTCAAATATTTAGAATAGACCACGTGAAGTCAAATATGCGCAGATACTTATAGATCTTACTGTGACAAGTCCATAATTTTTTTACAAAAAGAAAGCGACAGAGTCATTCATAACTCTAGCGTTGCTCTCCTGGGGTCCAATTAGACCCTTGGTATTCAAACTGGGGCGACCCTTTTGAGGGTCGCTAAAATATTTTGGAAGGTCGCCAAAAAAATCGGGCAGACTAACAAGTGGAACATTCTTGAACAAGGTTGCAAGATAAAGCGCAATTTTGCAGCACTTATAATTATTCAAATATGTATTCAAGGGTGACACCCCTTCCCTTAGACCGCTTTCCCATGTCAAAACATCTACCATTGGAGGGTCGCAAAGATGACCATGGTACAAAAAGAAACAAATTTACCAAACGCCATACAATCACTGGGTGTTTATTTAGACTCATAGTTAAGTGGGAGATACTTATAACCTTAAAAATAAATCCACAAGAACTATCCAACTACTGGGTGTTTAGCTAGACTTCTACCAAACTCAAACAATAATTCGTGCAATCTGATTTCGGGATATGGATACTTATTATCGTAAAATTATCATGATAAAAGAAAGCCATATACCATCACTATAGATGCTAATTTTGTGCAGCCCTGGTTTGGGGTGGATGGTGGATAAGTGAATGTTCTCTCATGTAAATATTAAACACCGATTTCAACAAAATATTGATGTGAGAATCACAAGCATAAAATAAAGTAACATCTTTCCAAGTGTATTTGTACTCTTTATACCTCATTAAGAGGAACTTGTTAGTGACGGTGTATATGACGTTTTGTCCATTACCATATCCTCGCTGTATTCATGTGTAATTGTGGAAAAGTTTCCTCACTAGGCTAGGGTATTATTCCAGTTCTAGGCTATACCCAAATTATGTAATATCGACACATACAACAATCATAATAAAATATTTTTTACATTGCCACGATGAAAACACTACGACCAAAATGGGACTCCCACCCAGAGATCTCATGCTTCTGTAAGTCTACAACCTCTTTAACCATGAAAACTCTGTACTGCTTTTAAAGTTTTAAAGATTATTCCTGTAAGCTCTTTCTCGTTCAGCCTGCAGGGAGTTGCTTTCCGTTTGTTCTTTATATTTAGATTCAAAGGCTGTTCCATCAGCACGAGTCACGAGGATTTATCACATGTCGGCAAGAAAAGCTGTCGATTTCCCATGAGTTTATTTAGAGACGGAAGTCAATAGTGTAGATTGTAGTAAAGTCCATAACTGGAAAACTTGCGAGCTTGGGGACGACAATACCTCCTATAGGGAAATGATCACCCAGGACGCGGTTCGGTATGCTTCAGATATTTTCTCACTCACAATCATAAAACCACCCCCTTGTCAAAATGGGCCTGAAAAGTATCTAGGGGCCTATGTATTAATAATTATATATATAAATATATAAGTGATAAGCATATTACATGCGGCCAAATGTTCATTCAGACCAATTACACTTTGTTAAGAGAAAATACAAATAATTATTTGGCCAAATTCTTGTCCCAGTTTAGGTCTATCCAGTTGAAGACATGACAAGCCGAATTTATAACAAGATTGTAATTGGTTGCTAAGTGGGAGGAGACAGGTAAAATGTATGATAGTATAGGTCTTCGTGTCAGGTGTGGTGCCCAGTCTCGACAAGACACCCCGGCTCTTGATGTAGGGATGTATAAATTCATCTTGTTTCTTTGCATGTGTTTACTGATTTTAATTGCGGATCTTAATAATCGCATCGATTATGTTTGTGATGGTCAATCTAGATATACATCCCATAGTAAATGCTAAGTGGAGTGTATACTCCTTCTCTCATGATGCTTCGATTTTCGATATAGTAATCACATGTCGCTCGTGAAGGATTGGTAACTCTACAATGGAATCTCGTTTAAAACTTCCAGACGCAATATAATACGATATGCAAATTCAGCGACAGTCAGTGATGTCGATGGCTGGATGCCAAACTCTATGCACAGCGACAAGAGACATTGGGTCACGTGAGACAACATTACACTTTCATAAAAAAATCCCCATTATGATCTAAAAGTAATTCGATAAAAAAAATCATCGTTTATGTTTGTTTCCGTCGCACGCAACCTCAAATATTTAAGTTTATCCATATGACTCCTTGTGGAATTCCAAGAATACCTATATTGAGATATTTTCTTCGAACTTTTATAAAGAGACACATGTTTTGCTTTACGCGTTTTGGCTTATTAATGTCAAGACCACAAACATGTATAAGGTTTTATCCTTCCCACGTATGTAATCAACTCAGACAGAATATGTTCATTGGTCATAATGACCCAAATAGGCTTACATACGTATACGCACAAGCTTGGCGGCCAGAATGTTTGATGTTGTAAATTCGGATTTGGAGAATGGTAAAATTGAAATGCAGTTATCAGATGAAACATTGGAAACGAAATACTGTTTGAAACGGGTTCGCAATATTGCAATATCTGATATCGCAAGGGTTACAATACCATATAGTGACCGTCTAGCTAGCAGATACCTGCATGTATAGACCTGTACCAAAATCGTTGGTATTTACTAATATACCGTAGTACATTACCACTAACGCGACGTTCTAAAGATATTGCAGTACCTTAAAGCTAATATGCACCAGTTCCACGAAAATATGTTGAGATTAAGTTTCTTCTTTTATATATCGATATTTAAACTTGGCCAGTTACATTCATAATATATCTTACAAAGATGTAACGTAGGGGCATCGGTAGAAAACATATCTCATTCAGTGTTTCTGACAGTTACGATGCTTCTCGGAATATTTGTAAGGGGCGCCTCGTGGATATACTATCAAACCAGTCGTTGTATATACTGATTATGACCAAAATATATACTTGAACTCTGTGACGTCATTCAGTCGAGCCTATTCTTCTATGCAGAAGCATTACTCTAAGAGCGAAGGACTATTAATTATTACACGGTACATTATGATAACAAACCATATACCTATATACTACGGTCTCCAAGCACTGCGTTGCATGCATATCAACAATTTAAATGGATGTGATTGCAAGGCCGTGGATAGCAACCGTAGAATCCGAGATCGAGATTTTTGGTTTATGTTTCGCTGTTAGACATAAACAAATGAGGGCAACAAACTTTTGGATGTTTTAGGTAAGAGAAGGCTAACGTCTATGAAGTAATTCCTAGGCATTAGATTCTGAGAGACTGCGACGGCATTCCTTGAGAGCCAAGATGGGTCTTATTTCAGCTGTACCGGTATAGATCGTCATGTTCTATGTACATGTTATATGATGTCTTCTCTCTGACAAGCACATGACACGAAGAAGATAATGTTGCTTTAATGACGTCAGAACCCATGATCATGTCTGAAATGTTTCTCAATTGAGATGACAAAATATCACAGGATCCCGCTGTTACATATGCTCTCAATTTAAGACATACTTGTGGCAGCCATTATCGTGTATTTGCTTACATTGACAATAATATACGTCATAGAGCAGCGCATGCGTAAATCTACACATTAAAACAGAGTGGGTGTGTTAGCACACACAAAATATCACTTCATAATCTAAATCTTCCAAATTAGAATAGCGTTCACCTCCCTTTCCGTCAGACTACTGAACAACATAAGATATTTTGCTTAGCAAAACCAGTTTTCTTTATTTAATTTAATATTGCTTCATTTTTCGTCATATTTTAGGTATAGGTAACCTACATGGCATATTTGCGGAGAGGAATGAAGACGGGTGTCCCCTATATCATGAACAATTAGGTACATAACGTGAGTATGGTGTGCATGTTTTAAGCAGCGGCGTAGATTT
>JAODAF010337184.1:0-11550 GCA_027574765.1 Molpadia intermedia
CTTTCAACACACCAAGTTTTACAAGATGCTGCTAAACTACATGTATCTCACTAATTCCACCAAACTTATCTGGTTTAGGAATTTACGAGAGACGTGCTTACCTCGTACCTCCACATAAGTGTTCCCGCATTACCCAAGAATCTAGCATCTTGGCAGATTTGTACCACAGAAGTGGGCACCTGGGTTGGTGCCCTGAGCCGAGTATCCCCACATGTACATTACACACCTCATTCTAAAATTTGCGAATCCTTGTGATCACATGCGAATCATTCAGTTGCTCCTTTGTTTCACATAATTTATTAATTTACTGATTTCTTGTCCCAGAAACTTCAGATAGTTAATGGTGAATCTAAACGAATGTTCCTGGCGAGAGATCGAATATCGGCACAATAAATTAAACTGATAGAGGAAGAGTTTTCTTTCAGTATTTTTTTCTAGCAATGGATTATGTGTCACGGTGACTTTCCAATCTTCCAAAGTCATTACAGTTACAATCAGCGTTTTAAGATGTAATTTAACGGAGTCGCATAGTAGAGAGTCTGAGGTAGTGGCGAGCCTAAACACATTAAAATTATTAGATTACGGCTTGTCAGTAATACAAGATACTGGCAATATTGAGAATTGACGTACATGTAGCTTTACACCTTCAGGCAGTCATACAGTATATCATGATGTGCCACCGAATGGGGGAGTGGTTGATATTCTCAGAGACAAAGGAAATGCTTTGACAGTGGGGGGCACCAGGGTGGTACGTATCTAGTTGAGCTGTAAAGTATCTCACTATATTACCCCTCCTACACAGATAAATTCAAGTACTTTTGTTCAATTTTCTTATGTATTTTATTTTTTTTAATTTCTCAGGAAATTCCAAACGTTACTGCCTTGGGTATTCACGAGTATATGTGCCTACTACAACAACAGTATATTGTACCAACCATATTATTGAAAGTTATTCTTATTTTGACGTACAATCAAATTTCAACAGCACAATTTCTGTACTGTTAGAAAACGATCAGATTAAAAAAGACAAGCATAATTTGAAATTATTTTTTCATAACAAGACTTTACAAAAATGACTACAGAGGGTCCCCTTCACAAAAACATGTTCAACACTCCATTTGTTTGTTTTTTCTTGTCTAGGAAATAAGCATTTAAGCAACCATTCAAAAAACGTTAGTGGATAAAACCGGTTTACCGGCAAGATCAGTTTTCCCTGCAGGCTTATTTTGATAAACACACAATTTACATTCAAAAGAGAATTTTTAATTTTTGAAAATGTAACCCAAAGTAGTAACATAGACATGGGGGTTCCAAACTACTGTAAATTTACAACACTAATCCCAAATTAAAAGTTGTCCATCTTTTCCCTACATTGATAAATATTTCAGCACAAAAAATTCCAATAATCATCTGAAGTTCAGAACTGCCATCGTATAGCATTTCCTTATAAAGCATCTGCCAACTCCAACCATGGCTTTGTCTTCGGGCTTATTTCACTTATCATTTCCAAATTTAATAAATGGCTTGTGTGGGATTAGATTACAGCTTGCAAGAAAGCGCATAACGCTGTTCAGCTTTCCATTAACGTGATGTTTGGATTTCACGCAAACGTACACCCCAGGCTTTAAAGATGTTTACACAGAACACTGGATAATATACATCATGGCGGAATATGATGCGAAGACGCTTTATTGATTTCAAATTTGCACTAACAAGCTTTCTTGCCGAGATAACCTCCTGTGTGCAAAGACAATTTTGATAATAAACGCAGCCTTTGGACCGAGTGCTTTGAAACATAATCACCTTTGGGAATCGTTTCTAAATTTTACCGACAAATAAAGCTAACAATTTTAAAAGGGTGATGAATGTACCTATAATACCAATAAAAATATGACAAAGACGGACTGCTCTCTAAGTAATTCCAAACCTGGATTCTGTGTTTATATTAAAGGAATATGAAACGACATTTAATGCTCTAGTAAATGAAAAATCCATGATTTATTATTTATCTATCCCATAACCATGGCATCAACCATCTTGAATATTTTCACAGTAGTTACATGTATTTTAAACAAAAAACAATCAATGAATTTTGTTAGATGAAAAGACACGTTGTCCATTTTTTTTAGTTTTGGATTTAATAATAGAGCGTGAAGGTTCTTGTTAATGGCAGGATCTCCTGTGCAGCTGTAAAGAGGAATACCTTACCACCATCAGTAAGACTTGCCAACCTAATACTTACGTGTACCTGTTCCAAAATTCATTTAAGTGAATTTTTCTGATGTTTTTGCAAAGCGCCATGAGCACCTTCGGGCGGATAGGATACCGGCGCTATACAAAATGTTCATTATTATTATTATTATTGTCAATCTTTGATCAATACTAACTAAAGTATTAGCCTACCGAAATCCACATGAATATCTTTCTTTGACTAGATGTCATGTAGAGTATACATCAATTCCTGTGACGTGACTTAGCCACTGACAGGCAAGACCTTCTATATTTTAAGCAATTCTCTTTGTTATCACTCTTCACCTTTAGCTCATCTTCACGAGATGAAGGTGTCAGTAAACATAATAGACGAAAGCTAATGAGTGATGGCACATGCCAGAAGGCCCCGGCATGAAAACAAATTGCACCATTCATATTATTGAAGAGCTAGTGCTATGCATGTCACACTGTACATGTACACAAACTGTGCAATACTGTACATACTTACAGTTCCACTTTATGTTTTGATATAGGCCTACCTACTGTACCTATCTACAAATTCTAGTCCGGTAATGGTAGGCAGTTAGTTGGTTGATGCATGACATTAATTGTATTATCTACGTTTGCTTGCTTAATAAATGGGGTTTTATTTTGTGGGTAATTAAAGCAAATCGCCCAAATGTTGTTTATCACTTTTAGGGTTGGTCGATTATACGATATGGTGATATACTGTATATTGCCAAATGTTACCGAACGTTTTTGTGATATATTGCAAGAAAACATTTGCCATAATTTAACACTGATTTATATTTGTATAAACACTGTGAGCAGACTCACCATGGAAAATCCTGTCTATTCAATCAGGACTGTTCTTTTTAACCAACAACCCAAAAAAAATTATATTTGAAATGTCAGTTTTCATCCACCCAGGCAGGTTTTACAATCAAATAAACATTCCTGCTTTTCAGACAGTTTTTAGAGTTGCAGAAGGTTAAAGATTCAGTGATAGAACCATTAATCCACTGTGGTAGATATTTTGATATCAATAGAATAACGTTAGAATCAATTTAGAACCATGTTGGGTCTGCTCATAGTTAAACAATATTGGTGTTACTATTACCGAATCTATTTGTGAAGAAACCAGGGTGCCCGCCCCTATGCACAATGTGGTTCCTTGCCAATTTTTGGTTTGGTACAAAAATCTCAAAATTTGAATAAATATCTGTCTCCTGTAAACATTTACATTTAGCCCCACCCACTCATAAATATTCATGAGATGCAAACCAAAAACAATAGGGACCATCTACTCATGCCAAACATATATATGCCAATATTGACATCAATCAAAATTAGTAATTTATTACCAATCTTGAGATATCGTGTTTACAAGCTTGCCGTCACATACACACACATACGGCAACTTGACTGGATAGGTTCCGGTTGAACATGGTTGAATGATGGTTGGACACAAGAAACAATAATTACTCGGAATTGGGGAACAACAGGGACAAATCACTGCTGTAATGTTTTTATCTCATATATGATATTTGGATATTGTGATATCGGTTTCTTACGACAATATATCGCTAATATCACTCAACCCTATTCACCATACATGTACTGTACTCTACAGTATGTAACAGTTCCTGTACTCTGGTACATTATAAATCCTTGCCTCTGGAAAGGACAACCTATAAATCTCTTTCTCTGTCTCTAAGCATCAAATCACTTTCTTTCTTTCTGTCTTTCACGTCCAGTCCATACAAATGACAGGAAACAAGAAACTCTCCTCGTTGAAAGCAAGATCCAATCTACCGATCCTTCAATTTTTTTCCCCCTTTGATGCAACTTGAAACGATTTGGCTTTAGCAATTTCCTTAGCAACAAATTTCAAATTTGTGATTGAAGTATGGTCACTTGGGGGTCAAGTGGGGGCCTAAAGGGGCTTCAGATTATTCAATTTGTTTCAAACCCACCTAAATGTCTCATCTGCAAAGGTCACTTATAGATAAAATTGAATAATTATTATGGTACCATCACAATTCACAGGAATCGCTAAAAGTACAATTTAAAACTAAATCTCCATCCTCAAACAAGGATCTTATCCAATGTGACTGGCATTGACAATGTAAATTTCTGATATTTCAAGTTAGACCAGTGATATTCGACCACAATTCAAATCAAGAAACAAAGATATACGTAATATAAATAATAAAGCCTTCTGCTTGAAGCTGATTTAAGAATAGGCATTTAAGTTTTAAATAATATTTTTTTCACTGAGTTTTCACACCACAGTACATAATACAGGCTAGTACAGCTTTAAATCTACAGTATATGACATTCTCAAATTTAAATATGAACTTATCAAGGAGCACAAAATCTTCTTCCAAAAAGGTTGAATAATTCCGCGATAAAATCCACGGAAAATCGCACTGCTACTGTAACTAGATACTGTAGCTGGCAATAAAGGAAGGACGAGATCACAGCTACTGTAGGTCACGGCTAGGTCACTACTAGGTTGAAAGAATTGCCAGACGCGATATCGCGGTAAGTAAAGGTGTTATATGAGGTAAGATAGTACGCGCTGTAAATTACAGTACAGCTTTAAATCTAATCTACAGTATATATGACATTCTCAAATTTAAATATGAACTTATTTTGAGTTTTCAAATTTAAACACCATGTCTGCTACTCTAATCAGAAAAAAAGTTCTTTCTCTTTCTGTCAAAGATGTCAAAGTCATCCAGTCCTTTGTTTATGTTGAACATGTCCAGGGTTACAATTTAATAATCAAAAAGTCTGTCTATATTATAAACATAATCATGGCCAAGTCCGTCAGGAGGCACCGCACATATACGGTCATAATTGTGACTCCTAATATATCTCTCGAAGTACAGTCGTACCTTCAAGTCCTTCATCTACATGTACCCCCGATACCCTAGGGGAGGCAATAAGTGACGAAATGTAATTTGCAGCAGGTTATATCGTATGAACGGAACTGTAAGTCTAACTTGTGCAAAAGACAATTTAGCGCTTAGGGAAATGGAGTGGCCAGTCCTTAGTTGGGGGTTTTAATCTCATTATTACGTGGAAAGCTGATTAGGGGCAAATGGCAGGAAAGTATGTAAGCAAAATTAGATGCAGTACTTGAGAAACCACTAGTTAAATAAAGAGTATAATATTATTAATATACAGTAACTTGAATTCTTGTATGGGCAATTGGGCATACCTTATTACAATGAAATTGGAGAAGAAATTTAAATTGCGATTTTGCTCCCTGTAATATTACAAACATGGAATCAAATTAAGCATTTAGCATATATCTTAGTCGAAAAATTAGTTTTTGTTTATAGTGCTAAACTGAATTTTACCAAAAATTCTTTGCAAACCAAATATTTACATTAAGTAAATATATTAGTATCTAATATTAGTTTGAAAACAAATGGCTAAATTAAATTTGACATATATGAGTGAAAATATGATTTTTTTTTTTTACAATATTGAGTACCGAATAACAATTTACAAATCTTTAAAACAAAGTGGATATTACATTTCTTGTGATGAGAACTATGTACAGTACATCAAACATTTAAATGAGACAAATAAAATAAAAGCAAAGGATATTTTTAGCTGAAAATCTGACAAGAATGGGTCTTAAAAGGAAAATCCTTGAAGCAAAATGAAACTTGAAGACTTAAAAGGTTGAATGCTGATTCAAACACGATTAGGAAAAAAAACCTGTGTGACACTTCACCTGGCAAAAATCATTTACTGTACATACAAGATGTAACTACATT
Organism: Molpadia intermedia; assembly: GCA_027574765.1. Lineage (NCBI taxonomy): Eukaryota > Metazoa > Echinodermata > Holothuroidea > Molpadida > Molpadiidae > Molpadia > Molpadia intermedia. The sequence goes on from JAODAF010337184.1 coordinate 6,009, forward strand.
AATACAGTACAAGTTGCCACGATCAGATTATAAAATGATCATAAAAAAGGTTAATTATACAAGGCTTCATGCAATGCTAGAATTAAAGGATGGCGGGCACAGAAGGCACATGTTTGGTGTTACACGTCAATATAGGCTATTAAGATAAGAACGTTTTTGCTTTCTGGCAATTTTTATTTTGTTGTCGGTATAGGCTAATATTTAGTGTTAGAAATCAATGTTAGGCTAGCTATACTACGAACGATTTCCGGAAAAAAAATTGTTATCGGTATATGCTTTCATTTTAGTGTTACACTTCAAACTTAGGCTAGGCATATACAGTCTTCTTTAATATTGACGTAAATAATCAGGAGGGTATACCCGGGTAACCTGTGCAAACACTAGTTGAAACTGCCATACATTATTTTAATGTAAGTAAATTAATTTACATGTACACTTTGGGATGACTTTACTTTTTAATAAGTCTTCAATACTACCTTTAAGCCATAAAAGCTACGTACATAATGTACAGTAGCACTTTCATAATGTTCTACCCAACAAAGACACTAACATATATCTTAATTTATACCCCATACTAAATGGTATAACCCATTAGTACATCATCAAGTCTGGGCCTCTTGCAGAACAACACCAAGCTCTACGCATACACATACATGATCACTATAAGCAAACACACGGTACATGTATACTGTACAGCTATATTAATATATGGTGCTGATGCATACATGATCATTCTGCCAATTAATACTAGACAAAGATAAGTCTTCCCGTTTTTCGTGCAGGGAAACTGAGGCACTTTTGGCAAAGCTCATTTGGGCATCTCACACTTGACGACTCTTGACGGAATACTAGAGAGCGTTGAATGACAAGATATCAGAAGAGTGGAAATGCGTTGTATAATTTAAAACCAGGTTAATGAGAATACCGAGTTGACTTCTGATTACGAATGCAGCTTGAAAACTCGAAAAGGGCAGTAACAAGATTAGCATACTTGAATGAATAAAACGAAATAAGAAACAACTTAAAGAACTGTACTGTTGGCATGAGTGTGCCTAAAGGGCTTGGAGTGCACCATATATTACCAGAAAAATTATATTTACTAGAGGCTCATTAAACTTATTATTTACAAGTTGCCAATGATGCTATGTACAGTACATTTTTGCTAAGAGTTTAAATCAATACATATATTATAAAGTCACATATTATACTACAGTACATCTGTAGTGCATCTTAATTAAAGTCATTGTATCATGTATTGCACACTAAATACTAAAACCAATACCCCAGAATTTTTCGATTGCAAGGGTATAATGATGTGCAAAAACCATACAAATTAAAAACTTGATTCAAGAAAATAGAAGTAAATCAATGAATAAAAAGATACATATATTGTATGATTCATGTATTCATGATTAAACCTTTTTAAAATAACTGTTTCAAAAACATTATACTGTACACCTGGCTTTGGTTAATTAACTAAAAGTGCAAAAATTATATCATACTGTGAAGGGGTCTAGGAAAACCCTACTAATCCCCACAGACGAAATCAATAAGTACAGTACTGTAGGCCTCATAATTAATGCCAAGATGGTTCCCTATTTCGTCTAGATTTTGGGTGCTTTACCCCTCCCCTCCCTACCTGTTCTCTCTACCCCACCACCCACCCTCAACATTAAGAAAATTGTGATGAAGAATACAGTATACACTCATGGTTCTTCTGGCCACCATATACATTTAGTATTTTATTAATGATTAAAAGCTAAAAGGGTGACTAAACTTTTAAATTATACAACCTGTTTAGCATCTGATGAATTTTGACGTCCTGCAAAGGAAGTATTTGCAAGTTAAATCGGCAGGGCAAAACCACGCTACATGTAGTTCATTATCTTGCCAATAAAGTGGCAATCTCTATAAACCATAGAATTATATGCAGAAGATTCGCCATCAATCTCATGTTACCAATATTCAAAGGCTCATGTTCTTTATTGCAAAGTTCTGATAAAAAAAACCTTAGTAAACAAAACATTCTTGACAGCTGTAGCACTAAGCCAAAAGCTGTTGGAATGCAAAATGATGTTGTGTGAATTTTCATGAGCATTCTCTTAATGGAAAGCATGTGATGAACTCTCATACTGAGTCACATTAGAGATCGGGGAGGAAGAACAGCCGCGAGAACGAATATCCGAGATGCCGACGACGAGAAATGTGGCAGTGATTTATGTCAACTAACACTCAAAGTCCAGAGGCATTTAATGTGTAGAGTGTATTAGCATTATGAATTGTGGGTCAGACTATGTCAGCACACATTCTCTATTGTATGGTATCAGCTTGTGCTGTCAATTTTATGCATTAGGAATGTTGGCAAGCCATCCTCTGCTACGCACGCACGCACTGTAGTATGTGAATTGCTAGAGGGAGAATGAACACATTGCTGTATACTGTGAAATTGCGTTGTTCCCTGGCTGCTAATTAAAATTATGAAAGGACAACAAACTTGCTGATCAGTCGACCATGAAATTGAATCCTAACTTTTCATTCTATCTATAATAATAAAAACTCCATTGATGCTCTGTAAAGGAGCAAAAGATTTCCCATTAGACAAGATTTAAAGAGTATCACACTGTATGAAACTAAATACAGAATAATGACACAGGTACATGTATTAATTACGGCAATAATAGTCAATGTAATGTCATACCTTTTTAAATTAGTGAACTAGTCTGATGCGTGTCTGTCATGTACAGTATATACTCGTACAGTCATACTGGTATTGCAAATAGAAATGGTAGATACTGTACTGCATGTTTACATGTACATGTATATATGTTAAACATGGTGAAGTCAAACCAGATAATACTAATGGGACATTGATAAGCTTATAATAGGAGAAACTTGTATGTAAACTGCAAGAATATAATACACTCAGGCAAATTCAATGTGGCATTTTGAGTAGTAGTACTGTTGAGAGGGGTTGAGGACAAAGTCCCTGCCCCACCCCAGACAGGACAGTACAGGAATATTACGTTTACCCCAGTTGTGGTTTCACTTCTGAGGTTTTTGCACTGGGTGTCAGGGATGTTTCTTTTGTTCAAAGAAGATGGGTATATCTTAGATAGCCTTCAATCATTCCTGGAGCATTGTCTGAAATGGTAGCTACTGTACATACAATTATTTACTGTACTTGCACAGTTCATGACTGACAATCGGGTTAAAATCATTGTGTTTTAAACTTTGCTGGCACAAATTTGGTTAAATTTCTTCCATTAAGATAAACAGGACTGAATTTTCTTTGAAATAAAGAATATTTATGATACAGTAGTATAAACAATACGTTTTACCCTAAGTACAGTATTTTATACAGCAGTAGAAGACAATGATGATGATGGTTTATGTTAATGTATTGTTTCTGATGACCTGTACCAATGTGGTCATTTTTTCTAATAACTAACCATAAAATATCTTTTAGACCACATTCGGCAGGGGACGGAAAGGCCTCTGAAGGATAATGTACCTCTGTCAATTGTCTCAGTTGTCTGTTTAGATCTACAATATGATTTAAATGATTTTGTTTTGTTTTTTATCAAATAACGCCATGTGAAGGCAGAGACGGTAACCGTGGATGACATGTATCCTTGAAACAATGGAATCAGGCGGCCCAGAGGGTCTGAACCCTGGTTGCACAAGGTTTGCACCCAGAGGCAGTCCTAGTTTTCTCGTATCTTGTCATTCTCTCAAATGGAATAGGATTCAAATGGTTTAAGATGGTACATGTACTGAATTCAGCTGACAAACAACATTACAGAAAGTTTCCATTAGGTTATTGGCCAAATGCTCTGAGTACAATATATATATACACTATATGATACTCAAGAAGTAACACTAAAGAACTCAATGCCCCTTGGTGCTACACATACATAACCCCACATCCAGATCCACATACAGATGTACAGTATATTATTTCAGCATGTTGATCAAAAAACAATAAAACATTAATATTTCCTCTTTTAAAGTATGAGCCCTTGGAATGCGCTATGAATGGTTTAACAACCTTTCAGATTTTACTGGAATTGAGTCAATTGATATTAAATTATAGAAGTGATTAAGAGTGTGATCACGTATTTGAGAACAAGCAGGGGACCTGATCCGAAGCTCAGGATCATAGTGAATGCTCTCGCACTCAGAATCTGACCCGAGATAATGGACAGCATGTCGGGGGAGATCAGATCCGGAACGTGAGATCACGAAAACAAATGGGAATGCACGGAGGATCAACTGTAACCCGAGATCACGTCTTTGAGCACCGCCATGACACAATTTGGCTCCGGATCAGATCGCAAGCAGAGGATCAAATGTGAACGCGCCTGTGATCAAGCCATACAATTTTGATGGGCATGTTGATCGGATCATGAGAACAAATTTGAACGCGCTCTAAGTTCTGGTTTTGAAGCGCTGTCCATGTAATTGCATGATGCTGGCTATTAAACACACATTGTAACTTCAGGACAAATTCGGCGTACTGTATGTACAATGTATTGTATTATACTGTCATCTACAACCTGTCTCCACCTGCATACATGTACAGTAGCATCATAGCATGATGTAAAAACGGTTATTACAGCTAGCAAGCATTCTGCTGGAAGCTGCTATATACCTGGATGTCAAAATGTAAAGATCATGTAAGGAATTGGGATAGGTAAAATTCCTGACATGTTCTTCAAGTCCGACTACATACATGTATTCCTTGCATAACTTGCAAATTCCTTACACGTGTATCTTGATTTGTTCCTTACATTGAAAAGAAAACTAAGTTCACAGAATTTCTCCTCTAGTTATAAGGCGGGTTACAACATCATTGGCATTATCCTTGTATGTTCCTTACACAATACTTCAATGTGTCAATGTGTTATAAATCAAACCTATATACACACATAATTTGTTTTATTTAAATGATATTTGGAACAACTTAACACACCTCAGTTTATCCTTGATTTTATACGTACAGGACATTCAACCCACATCACATGATGCTTACTCCAATAAAACTTTCATTAAAAATTAACAGATTTGTGGACTTTGGAACCTGGTAAATACCATAGAATGTCATGTGTCTGCCTACACAGCATACCACTGTTTACATGGCTGTATAGATGTTTAAATAGGTGTCAAACTTTCACCTACTTGAAATAAAATCCAAAGCATCTAGTAATGTGTGTGCATATATTTCTACTTGATACCTCTTGGGTAAGCAAGTTCAAATAAACAGAGATTTTAGACATTGAATGCATATTAATTTGTTGCATATTTGATCATTTTTTATGCAGCTTAAATTATTACCTAACATATACAGTAATCAACATTGACAACATACATTTTAAACTTTTTATTTTTAAAACTATTTTTGGGCTGTCAGATACCATGAAATCTCATGTAACCTTACTTAATTTTAATACATATTTTCTGGGGGAGGTCCCCAGACCAGGGGATTCGTTCCTTTGGTGATCGCATGTTCGGGTTACTTCGGGTTACCCACAACCATGCCCTG
>JAODAF010338294.1:0-15304 GCA_027574765.1 Molpadia intermedia
TTAAATTAAAATAATGCCCAAAACAATACGCCGTAAGTGTTGTTAAATATGAACTACTGTACAAGCGTTACTGGAAACGTTTACGTGAAACCAGTGGCTTACAGAATTCAGCTGTTATGTGAACAGATAGAGTACTGATTATATTCATAGTATAGCCTACACACAGCACTAACGTTAGTTAAGTTTGGATCAGAGGGATTTCCCATGTTGCCCAGGTATTACGGCTACAGCTTTATGACGGACAATAGCCTAACAACACGTAACTTATGCGTGTATGCTGAAACTCCGAGAAAGTGAAAAAATCGGATCGTAAATCAAGCAACCGAAAGGACGATTCAAACAAAATTTCCCAAAAATTTGTTGGGTTACTTTATAGTGTAACTTATTGTACTACTCGGAATGTAAAAGCACTGAAAGGAGGGGCACCGATGGCAAAACAGAAAGGGCATGACGGCAACTTTTGCCGCGGGCTGGGCGCATTTTTCAGGGGCACCGCGGCAAACACCGATGGCTTTTTGCCGTCGGTTATTTTGAGCCCTGTTATAGGCTACAACTTAAGATTCTTCCTTCAAAATGTTCCTTTAAATCACACTTTTTCCTTACAAGGTGCATTTCTCCTGCCACGCTAGCTGACCGCGACCAGCGCTCGCGACAACACGAACGGAGTTTAGTACAGGAAAAACATCGCCTGTTCAAAGTCAATGGACTAGACTAAATCCATAGGATTTGTGTGTGAACTCTGGTTACGATCGAACGAAATGATCGGTGTGCAATATTTTGCAGAACTGGTATGCGTAATTTCGTAAGATTTTTTGTTCAGAAAGTTTCGAAAAAACTATTCAGCAACGTTAAATAATCGTAATCAGCAGTTCCTGTTTATGGAATAATCATCCAAATACATTTGGAAGCATGTTGTAGTAATTTTCTCACTCGCCCATCGGACTAGTCAGGGGATGGTTTTGACTCGTCCGCGGCTGTTTTTACTCGCATTTGGCGAGCGGGCGACCGCTAATTTCCAACCCTGTCAACCATACATATATAAATAAATGAAACAGAATAAAACAGTAGACAGTAAGTAGTGCTTAAAATGCAACAAAATAATTTATTAACAGACCCAGTTAGCACTGGCCCCATGCCTTGATAAACAAAGGAAAGAATTTTTGAATATCGGGGGGAAATTGAGTATGTGCAGATCGAACCTCGAACCTGCATCTATTGCTTTACGTGCAACTGCCTCTGCAATTTAAGCTACCGAACTCATCTGGCGAAAGTCATTGCCGCAAGGAACTAGAACCTGACGAAACTCAAGACTCCCCAAATGTCATCAATTGAACTCTGCAAGTCATAATGAAATAATGAATGATTGAGTGATGACTATACCGACAATGATAAACACAACGATAGGAATTTGATCCATTTGCAGATTTTATATCTGTATATATATATATTAAATCAGGGATATATAAAATATATAGCTTTCCATCTAGTCACTCAATACGGCAGTCTGGCTTCTGGATGAACGGTCAGCCGGAAATCTAGAAGGAGCATGGTCCGATGCATCATGTTGACCACGTGATAGCATTTAATGAAATTCCTTCTCCGTCTTCTTAGAATTTCCAGGCTATACTTTCAGTTTTTAGTCAGTGTGAACACTGTAAGGACATTTTGGACTTCTGCTCTCCTTCGTCAACTGATGAAGCATTTTAATACCAAATATAAAGCAAATCGGACAAAGAGCTCCTAAGATATTGACATTTGACCATTTTTACTACTTGCCACACCCACTCATCATGAATATTCATTTAATCAGAGCATACAGTATCTGCATACAATGTATGGCATCCGCCTTCAAGGTTTTTGTTGGTCCTTTCCCTTATGAATATTTATGTAATCAGACCATATATATCTGCATACAATGTATGGCATCCTTCAAGGTTTTTGTTGGTCCCTTCCCCTATGAATATTCATATAATCAGACCATACAGCAGTATCTGCATACAATGTATGGCATCCTTCAAGGTTTTGGTTGGTCCCTTCCCCTATGAATATTCATTTAATCAGACCATACAGTATCTGCATACAATGGATGGCATCCTTCAAGGTTTTGGTTGGTCCCTTCCCTTATGAATATTCATGTAATCAGACCATACAGTATCTGCATACAATGTATGGCATATCCTTCAAGATTTTTGTTGGTCCCTTCCCCTATGAATATTCATATAATCAAACCATACGGTATCTGCATACAATGTATGGCATCCTTCAAGGTTTTTGTTGGTCCCTTCCCTTATGAATATTCATCAGATCATAATAGAAATGTTTTATATTCACTATGAACAAACTCAACATGGTTCTTTTTTGGTTCTAAATTGATTCTAAATTTATTATATTGATTTTAAAATATCTACCACGGTGGATTCATGATTCTTTTGTCACTGAATCTAATCTTTTGCAACTCCCCAAAAACTAGGAACGTTGATTGACTGAAAAGCCTGTCTGGGTGGATGACAACCCATTTCAAATAGACCGGATTTTAGATTTGGGTTAAAAAGAACCAGAATAGACAGGATTTTCAGCCAAGAACCATGGTGAGTCTGCTCATTGTGATGCATCTGCAATGTCTGTAGAACCTACCTAATGGGGTAGCCTCCTCGATGTTTGAGTTGACTTCTTCGATACCTTCGGGGATGGTTTCTTTCACTGCAGTCTCCAGCAAAGGCAGTTGACCCAGTATGTCAGCTACGCCTGCAGAAGCATTCTCTGCCCTCGCACTTGCATCCATGGACTGCATCGTGGCAAAAAGAGCCTGGTCGCCAAATTTGGCTTAAAGAATAAATATATTGATTAATCAATCCATCCCTCAATTGAATCAAATTTCTTGTTTAAACTCCTGGCCTAGGTGAACAACTTCCTGGGTTCTTCAACACATACCTGTTTTCCGTTTCATATTTACTGACTTTCCCGTGTTAACTTTGACAGACATGAAGGTTTAGCAAAGAGTCAATCACTTCGCTAAGCCCCCTTAAGGTCTCATGTCGTGGCTCTAAATGTAATAGAGGCGTGTACTATTGTTATTCCCAAGAACCAATCACAGTCTTTGAACACTCCGTACAAACTTCCTGTTAAATGATACTGTGTAAGGTCGGCGCATGTGCCTTTACAGAGCGTCTGACCTGACTTGTGTTATCACGCCACAAGGTTGACACTTCCGACTGACAAATCATGATAGTATAAAGAAGTCATTTTTCATCTTTTAAAGGTTAAAAACTTAAATTCCCGGCAATGTAATAAATTTTATTTTATTTGGGAATTACAATCACAAGGATACAATCAAGAACGAGGATTTGAAAGAAGATAGCATCTTTATTATTTTTACCATGATCTCTGGTCTCCTTTTCTATCAATCGGACTTTAACTGTACTAAATACAACGGCAACCAATTTACCCGCACCTCAGGTTCCAGATCATCTTTGAACAAATGAATCCCAAGGCCCTCAAATCATAACATTTCACACGATTACCCATCATTAATCCTGTAGGTAAAAATTACCCAACATTTCCTCTATGGGGTAATTAACATTTTCCAATAATTTTTGTGAGGTAACAAAAATAATTCTATAGTGTACCAAATAATCCCATACTCAGGTGGGTTCAATTAATACCCACGTTGACCATATGACGTGAAAATTAACCAATGCTGCTTCTACGTGGTAACAAAATTATCACATACTCCTCCTGTGGGTTAAAATATTACCCATGTTGCTCTTATGGGGTAACAAAATTATATTGTACTACTCAAGTAATTACCCAAGTTGCTCTTATGGGGCAATAACGTTAACCCATGCTGCTCCTATGGGTAACAAAATTATTCTGTACTCCGGTGGTTTCGAATAAATACCAATATAGCTCTTATGGGGTGACAAAATTAATACCCTATGTGCTCCTAAAGTTTCCAATTGGTTATTGACAGATTATTTAAGATGTTATGCATGACTGCAGGGGCGGCGCCAGCCGCGTCACGACGAGGGGGCCGTGGGTCCCTGACGGGGGGTCCAAGCGTTTGTATTGGTGATTTGGTTTGGAGTGATATTGGGGAGGGGTCTACCTAAAACCCCTCAGAAGCAAGATGGTGTTATCCTGGATGGGTCTCCAAGTGAGAATTTGGTCTCAAAAGTTCAAAAAATTGTCAATTTTTCGTGAATTTATCAGTTTTGACAGTCTGACTTTGCCTATTTTTTTTTTTTTTTTGCTTAGCTCCCCAACGTTTTTTTGCTTTGCTCCCCAACAGGGGGTCCACTGCTCCCCCACAGGGGGGGCAGGTGCCCCCCGGACCCCCCGGTGGCGCCACCCTTGAGTAATGTTTATGGAATCATTGCTAAACAGGTCTTGACTTATTTATTAAAAGATGCTGTGTGTTGAATATGTGCGAAGCGAGACATATTAATGTGCAGTATGAATGATGGGCCGAGCGGCATAGGGAATTAAAAGAAAAAGGAAAAAAAATGAAGAAAGAAAAATGAATATATATTGAATGATTTATCCAGCATCGACTACTTCTCTGATTTGTTGCATAATCAAATAAATAAAATCTAAATAACATTTTGGGCAAATAAATTTAAATGTTTAATTATACAGAGTACAGTGATGTATGGCTCAAGTTATGCATGTGGCAAGTTGGGGTATGTAAATGTTTATATGACTACTGCTTCTCACAGGTTGGCGGTTCTCTTCCTGTGTCTGGTTTTGATGAGTCGTCAGATGGTCTCACCATTACAAACCTTACCAAGGAAGACACTGGCACATATGAATGTTACATCACCAATGAAGTTGCTACGGTTACGGCATCGGCAAAACTATTTATTGAAAGTAAGAAGTGTTCTTTTGATTGCCATGACGACAGTGACTGCATACAGCAGTCTGGTCTTCAAACCATCTCATTTGTAAGAGAGTAGGTTTGCTCATTAGATTGTCATTTTAAGCCTCAAATTTGTACTATATGGATTGTAAATTCATCTTCGATTACACTGGTCAATCATTTTACAGGTCAAATACGCGTATTAATGTCTCGAGTCCATTGTCTTACACTCTAAATTCCATTTTTCATTTGCCCCCACCCCTAGATAGAAGTTTTCAAATGACATGTGCTACCCGACATATGAAAACTGAAGAGTTGGATTTTTCAATTTCTTCCAAATGAACATACCTTGACAGTTTAGATTTTGAGCTAGAAAGGGAGAAAGTTTAGAGAGGTAGGTCCACCTCTAAAAATCCATCCGCTTTCGAATATTCATTAAAATCTCCTTCGATCAACAAGATCTTTACATTATTTTTTGATTAGTCCTCTTCAATATCCAGGTCAAAGAGAACCACCTTTACTGTTAACCTATGAAAAAAATCCATCACAAATATTTGTAGGCACTTTTCTCCCGGGAGAACAACCCAAGCGGATGAACACTGAAGCTAATGGGAGTATGGTACCTACAAGTTATGCCTACATGTTTTGAGTGAGTTATTATGTGTGATACTATTGCAATGAATTGTATTTGAAGGGAAAACGGATATCATCATTCGACTCGGAATTCTATTCTACATCGGATATGATATTAAAATCCATTGGTCAAATATTGCCCCACATATAAAAGGTTCGGGTGTTTTAACCAGAGCGGGACTTCTTAAGGGCCTTTGTTTTTTGGTGTGTTATAGTTGATACTGGTTTTGGTATTATTGGCCTATGGGCCCGTTTTGACTTTTGTTTCAGATGGACACTATAAAAGTATTCGACACATAAGCGTGGATCCATTTAAAAAAGTGGCTTAACCTTTTAAATCTTTTCCTGTTGGCGGGAAACCTCGCGCGAGTTTACCGGCGTGTAACCATGTTAATCGTCTGCATTATGCTAAAACAAATATTAATTTTTGCGATTGTAGGCTAATAAATTACCCAGACGTTTGGACTTAAGAAATATTATTCTTCTGAAGTCCAAGATAAGAATATCTTTTATGAAATAGGACCAGGGCGGATCCAGGGTTCTACGAAAAGGATGCACTGGCGCAGGCTGTGAGGGCTCGAACATTCGATTGCTGAAGACGTGAATCTCCTGGTGGGGGTCTGGTAGGCCTCTCCTGAAAATTTAAAATTAAACATCTTTAGATGCCATGGCGTCTGGCAGTCCAAAATAGTACACAGAGAAGATTTGTTATTACTTGACGAAAAATGGGCGCGACTGATATTGATGTATTATATGTATTGTATTATATATTTATTTTCTTCACATAGTGATTTCTCTTTACCGACGGGAACTATGAAGAACTATTTGAGATTCATTCAGTTGATGTTAGCTCTGGCTATCGCCTTCCTTCTCGGGATACTGTTTACACCAACTTCTAGCGTCAACACTATAGAACGCCAGCAGGGTAAATAATACAAACAAAAATAAATTTCAATAAAACTATATACCTGATCGAGCTGATGTTTTAAACCTATGATATAAGACGTACACGATATATACCACTAGACCCACAGTCACGGTGAAAGCTTCCTTCCGAATGTTTTACGATTTGATTGTAAAGAGTAGCAGCTGCAGTATAGCGTTTTATGACCAAAATAATTGTTTTATTCTTTTTATGATAGTAGTCAAAGTTAGTGGTATCCAATGACTGCTTCTGTCTTGCACACGAAAGATATATAGACCCGTTTCAACGTAAACCATCTGACTGTGGTCCCAGATCGTAACGGCATCTCCCGCAACATATGTTTCTATCAAGACTACACAGTACATATCAAGGAATGGATGTTAAGATTGTGTTATGAACAGAGGATATCAGATGATAAAGTATTATTTTTTTCTTATGTATTATATCATTTTCGTTATGGGAAGGACATGTTTGGGACGGTTACCCATACGATCATGGCGTCGTCCAAAGGCAACGGCGTTGATTTTGCCCACGTTATCAATATTCATAAGTTGCAGTTTTATAAGAATCGAATTCTAGGATTTATATGTTTTTTATTATACATAACATATCATTACATTATTTAATTCAACAGTATAATATTATTAAATATAAAGTATTGTTTTTTCCAGTTAACCGATATGTACAAGTGACCAATGTCACAAGAAACTCTACCGTCACAGAACCATTGAAGGCAATGGAATCGTCTAACGGAAGCAACTCGTCGAATGATACTGTGGATGGCGTCCGACCAATCATAACATCCCAAAAATACATTGATATAGATGAAAGTATGCCGAACATCGATGAGCTATATGAAAGATTGGTGGTGGTTACTGCATTCTCCCAAAATCACTATAAAGAAGCCCTAGGAATTATTGGTACAGCCCAACGACAGATGCCAGGGAAAAAGATTGTCGTTTATGATCTTGGTATTGATAACAATACAAGGGAAACGGTAAGTCTATATACATGCGCATGTAGAGGACCGCCTGTTAAAGGTACTGTACTGCGTAGCACGCAAAACTTGAATGCTTCATAAATACGTCATACATTGACGGCCTATGCGGGACATTACTCAATTTCGGATAGTTTCTGGATGCCCCTTTGATACTTCCAGAAGTGGATATCCTCAAATACTTGAATGTCGTTCAGACATGGCCCTGCTGTTTGTATTAAATTATATTGTACGTCCTACGTGGTTCAAAACTTCGCAGATATAAAGAAACGGAATAATTATTTCCTGCGTGGATGTTCTTAAGGATTTCTTAAAGATAAAATATATACTGACATTTTCGACTAATGCCTTCAGCATCACTAAGTAAACATAAAATAATGGTATTTGACGTTATCAAGGACTTAAATATCCAATTTTACTGAGGAAGTATAGCCGGGACTTTAGTATTTTATTATTATCATGAATAACCTTGAGTATAGGCATATCACACTATGCCACCGCATTTGAAATGACATACCGTAATGACGTAACCGGTAGATTTGACGAGGGTGGAAGATGCGTGAGTTCCCAGTTGAAGCCAACGTTCCAGACGTTACCATGCTTTGGTATATATTTTTGCATAGGAGGGCCATGACTTCCCATGTAGACTACCTCACCCATTCCCTTCCCTATCCATCCCCCATATTGATGTGACGTAATGTTAAATCAGTTTTATTATGTATTACAGGTAAAGACGTTTTGCAACGTGGAGCTCCGATCGTTTCCCTTCAAAGAATATCCCGCCTTTGTAAAGAACCTGTTGGTTTATTCATGGAAGCCAATTATCATAAATGTAAGTACGGTATCCTCTATGGTGTTATATAGGGACATCGATCTCGGGAATAACATGCACGGTCTTGTCATGTGAAAGTGCCCCATTGTCACCATAAATATTATGTAGAGGAAAATGAGGTAAGCAAATCCAAATTGAACATTTCAATCAAATTGTCCGAATTTGAATAAAAAACATATGATAGGTAAAGCGTATCTTTTGTAATTTCAGTAAAATATCAGCAATATTCCTTATCGGCAAAAGGTATTTTGGTTTGGGGTTTTAAGTTTTGAGTCGATTGTCAAGCTTAATGGTGATCACACGTATGCAAATGACACTTCTGCCCTACTATACACAAACCAAGCGCTACCCTGTCCATCATCATTGTCGATTGTTGTTTCTGGTAATCTGATAAATTTTATTAATATTATGGGTTGTAGTCCTCATCTGGTTTTAAAATTTCAGCTGTTACAGAATGATGATAGTCTGATCGCAAAAAAAAAATACCGTAATTAAAAAGAATATATGGGATTGTCAACTGCCGGTTTAATTCGATTTATTCCATATTTCTTGCATTTTCCGCAGATAACCTTGAACGAGTTTGGTGCAATATACTGGGGCGACGCCGCAGTACGATTTAAGAAATCTCTAAAGGAACTACTTCCACTGGCGGAACATCACCATGGTTACATGGCCTTGATGCACAGTTTTGACCCAAAGGTTAAATCGAGTATAAAGCATCAATATTTCTTCACTCATCCTGGTATATTTGACTCTCTCGGAATAAATCGCACAGAGTACTACCAGGACACAAACGCATCACCCCATCCAACAGCCAATCGACAGCTCTTTATAAATAGTACTACGATCCAAAGTAAATTAGTGCGTCCTTTAACTGAATGCGCTCTCAAACTTGAGTGTATTAGTCCGCCTGGTGCAAAGCATGGACAGCACAGATACGACGCATCTGCTCTTGCTTTGTTAATCTATAAAAATATGAAATACGAATGGTCACCGGAAAACAACGATAACGAAAAGTTTAATGACGTCATTCGCATGGAACGCCAGAACGGTTCCAAATATGAGCCACTCGTATGTAAAGATATGTAATATATAGTTCAAGCGAAAGTGGTCAGAAAGAACGTAACATTCCCGACCATTATTGGGTACATTCTACCAGATATATATTAAAGACTGTTATAGTCACACTTAATGACGGATATGGATATTGAACATTTATACCGTTTTTTGAAGGAAGAATTCTAAGGAAGACACATGGTCATTGCTCAGTGAATACATCACCTTAAGAAGTTAATTCAACTTATTGGAACTGTAATCTTCATTTACTTTGCAACAATGCTACCCAATGACCTAATCTAATTCGATGGTCACATAAGCGATTTTGTCAAATTGTACAAATAATGGTTTGATTTGATAAAGTAAGTGATGTTACGTCACTGAAATGTAGTTGAACATGAAAAATTGTTCAATGTTACACATGATTTAGAAGTAGATTTCGAACTTCAATCATCTCAACATTTAAAATTTTATTTTAATTCTCAAGAACATTACTTTAATGTCTCCACTGTTTACTTAAAGGCTTTAAATATATATCTATCAACAATATCATTTCAAATGTTATGGACGAATGACGTTTTACCAGATGTGTTGCTAAAACAATTTTAGCTTAACAAATATTTGCTTTCTGAACAAAATATGTTATTCAAATATGAATTTCACCTAAAGGTGATGAAATAGGCGGGCATAAGAGAATGCAAGTTAGAATTCTAGTCAGATTTGATTGTATATACCATTGTATTGAACAGAGCATATGGCTTAATAGTGACATTAAGGGTTGAACAACAATGTGTGTATTATATTTGCAATCTATTAATTTAAATCTTTAGATTATAAGAAATATTTCTTCTACCGTATTTACCATTTTTCTAATTCTTTTATATTTGCTGTCAGAGTAGAGCCGGTCATTTATTCCGTCATTTTTTTAATTGATGTTTTGGACAGGGGTTTCTTTGTAATTTTATGAATGGAGGTCGGCATACGCATTGTCTTTCATAGTGGGATGTGGTGGGGTCGGTGGTGGGGGTCGTTTTTGGTGTATAGGTGAAATTGCGAAAATTATGAGCCTATTGTGGTATATCATTATAGACATTAGTTCAAACAAGTTTTGTTGAATATCCAAGGGACACATCTCCTTTCCGTTTATGATATTGTATGTTGTAGATACCATGTATAATTCCATTTGTAAGCGAAAAACATCGTAGTTGGGGTCCAAAGAGTTACGTCGTGAATCTGAGGGACATTTGTTAATTTATAATTTTATTTATAGGCTAATGGCTTATGTAAATGGTGTTTGGTTGGCGAGCTCCTGGCTTCTTAATTATAATGTTTAGTTACATATTTCGTACATTTTGTGCACGTTGGTAATAAATGGCCTAAGGCTGTCAGAAAGTGTTGTAGAAATCATGTTTATTTATATTTGTAAACGAAAAACATCGTAGTTGGGGTCCAGAGAGTTACGTCGTGAATTTGAGGAACATTTGTTAATTTATAATTTATTTATAATGGCTTAATATATAAATGCTGTTTGATTGGCCAGCTCATGCCTTCTTAATTATAATGTTTAGTTACATATTTCGTACATTTTGTGCACGTTAGTAATAAATGGCCAAAGGCTGTCAGAAAGTGTTGTTCAGTTTTTATAGATTGCATTTATTGACAGCCATTCGCGTAGGACTTGTCAGCATAATCTTATTTTAATACTAAATGTTTGTTAGGACTCGGAGACGCATGGAAACGCAGTGCGGAATTATCATCCATGGACAGTGCTTTAGGTCAGCCCACGAACTTCACCAGAATCACCATAGGCGTAGTTAGGGAGTACGAATTTGCTTGAAAAATAAGTGCCCGAATTTTAGCATAAATCTGCATGAAAAATGTACATTTCGGAGCTTTTGAGGGGACAAGCTATCAAATTGTTTGCCTGAAATATGCAGTAATGTGATGAACGCTTGGGTAACATATGCCCCCAGCTCCCCTCGCCTCCAACGCGTATGAAAATCACCGATATATAAGTTTGTTAAGCTAGACTGTTAGACCTAGTTGGTGCCCATCAAGGACACAATTGGAAAGCCCAGCGGGAATTCACCTGGCCCAAACCAAATAATGACAACTTTCAAGACATGAGTTCAGTTACTACTCAAAATATTGCCACATACGGAATCAAGATGATTGTGCGAAGGAGGGGCAGAATCTGGACTGATTGTATTGGTAAATAATCCGTGTCATAGAAGAATGGTCTAACCTAAACTTTGAAAATAAAAAATGGCTCTAGGTGCTTTGAGAAATACCTTTGCATTGTTTTCAGATCTTTGAAGAGCATGACCCAGTTGCTCTCCTTTATCCATTGTAGCAGTACGGTACCAGCTAATGCTTCAGTGTCTTGAATTTAGTTTATTTAATCCATAATATACAATTATGTCTTGCATTGAAAACTTAAAACTTTCGATGGGGCAGGTGCTCCACTTTATCTCCCCCCAACGCTTTGTCCCACGCTCTCTACCCATTGGCAAAGTTTTATATGCGCCTGACCATACAACATTATAATCCAAACCATTTTGTAATTTTGTAATGGGTTATGGGAGGGTAGGGGAGGTGGTGGGGATATACTGATATAACATGACTGGTTTGAAAAAGTGAAACATTATAAAGCAAATAAAAGACAATTGCAAATTGTTAGAAATATGTTCCTTTATTGTTTAGTATAAACTTGCCAAAACGCATCACCATTTAATTTTCAACTAAGGTAGTAATGTTCATTCTGTTCACGAATACTCCATTCAATATAAATAGATTATTTAGCCTATTTACTTTTGTGAATTCTGGCTTAACGAGCAACATAGTTTGTTACAATCAAGTGACTTCAATTACAATCTGACTAAAAGCTAGAAATATGGTGCGGAATAATAATTGTCATGATAACTTTTACAGTCAAATTACTGCACAATAACTTGGATAAGTACAAACGCATTATATCGATTTTCGATGAGCCCCTTTATAATGAAGTTCATTAATTCACTTGTCCTGATCCCATTAATCCGAATACCTATGTTATCTTCTGTTAATCAGAACTTTGACTAAAATTCAATAATTACATTATACTTTAATCGCATTTATTTAAGTAGTGCAAAATATGTATTTCTCAATTAGGAAATGTATATTTTAATGATTTTTTACATGAAAAAGACAAACAAATAAAACAGACAACATATTCTCAATATATAGCTACAATTAAATGGTTGATTGCGTATCTGAACCACCTCTAATATGCAAAACGGCAATGGAACAGGCCGCCATTATATATTGCCTCAATGTTTATGGGAGGCGTACATTAAATGAAACGCGGTGTATCTAAAAGTAATCAATTGTGAAAAATGATTTCACTAATAGAGTAAAGCATTACAAAACATATTATCATCTTTACATAGGCATCTAGTGTGAATACACTCACTGGCAGACCCGCATATAGAAGCCTCTAGAGGTGGGGTGTCAGGGGCTCGACAAGTTGGTCCTCCTCGCCAAATTGCCCCAGAAAAGTGAAAAATGTGGATATGACACTAGTATATACGTTACCATTTCCAATGCCTCACCTTATGTTACCACAATTAGGCTACGTATTTGTCCATTGCTTCCATTGTGTCCGTCTGTTTTGATTTTCTTTTTTGGACGGCTCATGGGGGCGGGGTTGTTATGTAACACCCCTGGTGATAGACATTACAGTCACACATTAAGGTGCTTGTAGAATATTACAATTACTGTATCCGGCATAAATATATAATTATAGTATTCGCAGTCTTAACATGTACGATAAAAACGTTTTGCTTCGCTCCTGTCAATCATAAACCAAGATCTTGTTCAGGTCTTAGAATTATAATTTAATGATACATATTTCTGCGCGTAAAATCCACTTTGTTTTCATTTCAGTTTCCTATTTTTTACCAACCTTAACCTAGGTGACAATACGCTGGATATAATCGCGATTATAGCTAGCCTTATTTATTCTGAAGGATAATTGAGTATAATTCAGAATCCGTTTTTACATGAAGCAACAAAGAAGGAAATTTTCATAATATACACAATTTATTAAATCTAACTGATAATTTATTTCACACGCTATCTGCGAAACCTACATCCTCTAAAACTTGCAATTATAAACATGTTTGCAGAAGTAGAAAAAGTGTGTTATATCATGTCATATCATGTATATCATGTTAGTATACTCCAGTTAATACAAAGACGGTATTGTAAACAGAAAACGGAAAGAAGAAAAGAAACAGAAAAAGGTAAAAAAAAACGTTTAAAGCAATAGTTGGAATAAAGTAAGGTGTTTCTTTAGATATGTTTCTAAGATATCCTATTTAGCTTGAACCGATAATATTCCATTACATTTGATTCCATCAATTCAATGCGATCTCATACGAATTATTGAACCATGTGATGCCCATTGGTTAACAACATTGGACTTTCATGGGAATTTCATGGATACATTTAATATGTTCCATAAAAGTCGGTTCAATGAGATATCAAAAGATATTTCATGACGATGAGTAAGGTTCATTGAGATTGAAGGTCCTATTAAATATGATTAAGTAGAATTGATCCCATTAATTTCAGCAATGGAAATTAAAGGAATTCAAAATCAAAGTAATTGTCTTATGACTCACGAGTTATATGATCTTGGAATGTTCTGCAAGACAAATTGGTTACTTGGGCCTAAGGTAATATAAAAAACAAAGTATACAGAACCAGTACTTAACAAAATCCCCAATAAACAGACTTTTCATCATTTAGTAAAATACAACATGATCAAGCCCAACTCTCTGCGTATTGAGATGATTTCACTTTGGTAGACCTGGGTGATGAGTACTCTTCGTCTCTGAGTGAAATATGAGGTTGAGGATCGTCATCAAATCCAGGAATGTGTTCAGGGTCTGTTGGTTGCATTGTAATTTCATCAAACCTATCAAATATAAATGTAAATGTTTTTTGTAGTTTTTTTCACTTGTAGAATAGAAACCAAAATAATTGTAAATAATTTGGAGACCTTATTCCCGAAATGTGATTACAATTTTCTTTTGAAACCAAAGTTATAGATTTAATATTACTATATGTTAACGGTCATTGGTATATCCTATTTTCTTTCATTGAGAATCTCAAACCGTTGATTTGAAATATATAAAGCCAGGTGTTGGGATTTGTTAATAATCTTTTAAAACGTCTTGTACTTTGTCGACTTTTTAATCAATACTAGAGCAAATATGATTTTGTTTAATGTTTTGAATTCTTTAATCGTCCTAAGGGTCTTCCAACAAAGTAAAACGTTTAATAAAGTCAGATGTCCAAGACTGATGGTTATAAATTTGTATCAAATTATACGCAATCACTTTCTTGTTTTTAAACCATGTCTGAATCACAACTGAAACAAAGATATAGAGTAGCTTTAAAACATTAGAAATTAGATGTAAGATTTATATTTGTTATTAGAGTTTCTTCAAAGTATGTTAGATATGGTAAAGCAAATATGGATCATGTTTTTACCATATATTCTGGTATTGAACTAAAGGCTTACTGATTCCTCCAACTAAGGAATACGTTATATTCAATGAGATTTAAAGCACGTTTTACTCATGCAAAATTCATAATCATATTGTTATTAACTTACATTTTGTTGTCTTTGGTATCCTGCTTCTTACGGTCTCTCCTCGCAGCAGAGAAGAGAATCATGAAAACAATCCCAAGAATGATGACAATACCTAAAAGAGCACCGACTATTGTCATCGAAATCTCTGCAGGACTCAGGTTACCTGTAAAAAGAAAAAGCAACCAAACACAATAATATATTAATTAGGGGTTAGTCAACGGTATAGAGTGGGGTTATCACATGATAATCAACGGTCGGGGTTTAATATATGCAAGCGATGTACGAGGGCGCAGCCCGAGTGCATCCAGCGATAGCATTAAACACAGACCGTTGATTATCATGTAGATAACCCCATTTATTCATAA
>JAODAF010339405.1:0-15300 GCA_027574765.1 Molpadia intermedia
CTAGAACTGCGCTTATTGTGAGGGCCCTGTAGCCGGGTGGATGTGGTAGGCATTGTGTATTAGAGTGTTAGTGGGGATGGAGGATACCATGTTAGGGGGGGGGGGAGTTGGAGCTGATATGTCACAGTGGGCTGCCACCCTAATACCTCCCTCATACATAGATATCCTTTCAGGGTTCCCTACAATTCATACTGACCACCCCAGTTGAAAGGACATGGCATTCTTGGGAAAGACAAAACTCAAATGATAGACAAATTCTAACAGATAGGACCCTCTGATGATATTGGCCACAAGAGCTGTGGATATGCTTTCACTTTCATTATAATGATCACACACACTAAATGTATAGTTTATGTTTAATACAGAATTTCCTTTTTTCAAGAATTATGTTCTCTTTATTTTCTAATTTCAATAATATCTTGAAGCCAATAAGTGCACCCAAAGGCATCCCTAGCCACAAATGCCAGCACCATAAATAGACCAACAGTGGGTAAGATTGTCATCTCACCTTTTCAAGAGCATTTATTGGTGGAAAACCTTCTCGCTACACCCATTGTGGGATAACATGGTGAAAAAAGTATTATCATAGGGGGTGCATAGTACATGTACCTGTGGTAATTAATAGCATGTATTTTATTGATGTTTTACTGCTAGGCCAATATTAGTATAGGATGATTACAGAATGGTGGTAAGTGGTAACGGCCTGTAAAAGGTGAACATGACCTTCTGTAATTAAACTAGTAGATCAGGATATATAATGATGTTCAACAAGGTAAGTATTTAAATAAGCGCTATAAATATATCGTATAAATGCGGAATCACCAAGTACAGACCTTCACCTGTCATTGTACCGGGCAGTATTGAAGACGTAAAACCAGATCGTCAGTCGGCACAAAGAGGGAACCGTAGGCTCTTCACTACATTGATCACGACCAATAGGCTTCCTCCACGCTGCGGTCAATGTTTCGGTTGCTACTCACGGTTTTGAAGACTCTGTGCAACTGAGCCAGTAGGCTCACTTTTTAATTTCAGCTGACAGGTTCTCCTGTACTTGAATCAAAGAAGTATATGTGTTAGAAGCTGTGATGTGATTTGGGATACTTACTTCACTAAATCTCCTCTGTAGCTTGGCAGGGGGTCTCTGTCTCCGACGTACTGGTGTGTGATTGTGACTCTCATCAGAAGCTCCCGATGTGTGATCACTTTCCCCATCTGAATTTCTCCATCGATGATCTGTTAATATATCTACATAAAAAAATAAAGGAAAATAGTCGAGTACCATTAAATACACCTTATTACACTTTACCCATGTGTTATTGACACAGATATTGGAATAAATCCCCAAATCCCCAAACCTTTGGACACTATGTTAATATATGCTGCATGCACATATGAATAATCATATACATTGTTGGTCGGGCGTAATGATCGTAATTAACCAATCAGGCTGTTCCTACCACTATCAATGATAATGTAATGGTAATTTTCAGAGTCTAGCCACAGCTAAGAATGTTCTGCAGTAATTTCATGCACCTTATAAGCTTGCTACCAATTAATGTGTACATGGTACACAAATGGATACATGCCATTTAATGTTTACAAATAATGGAAAACACAGGCCTCAAGCCAGACCCACAAAATTAAAGCCATGAAAACTATATAGAAAATATTTTTGCTTTTGGTTCCATCATTATGAATATTTTCTTTGAACTCGTATTAGTCTGTGTGAATTTTGTTGTTTTAGTTACTGAACTTGTGAACCTGAAACACAGGGCCAGACCCGATTAGTATGTTAGGTCTATAAAGTTAAAGTAAGGTCAGACACCTCATCAAATAAACCCAAGATTAAGTACAAATATTGATGCATTATTAATCACTAAAATATTAACTGCTTCTGGTTTAAAAGTAATATCAGTAAATAAAAATTCTGAGTAATTCTCAGTAATATTAAACCAGAAAAATATTCACCATTCTTGTGACATAAAAAGTAATATTACACTAAAGATTTTCATATAACTAAACTGTTATTCAGTTTAGATTAAACACTGAATCAGTTACATTCATAGAAGAAATGTTTGTCAAAATGGCTAGGATTAATTGTGGATTACAGTGTTGTTTCCGGCAAATAACATAAATCCAACAAGGTTTAAACTATAAATAATAAATTAAATGTGAGATTATCTTAATACGTCATAAGTGAAGATGATATGATCATGATAAATTATTGAACCGTTTGTCTCCATGTCCACAATGAATTTACAATGTTTTTAGTTCTTTTCTGAGAGGAAAAAGTTTGTTTACCTTCCGCAACCGTGTACACATTACATGGATATGTTAAATGGCCGCTTAACATTTACATGTACAAAATTAAGCAGAAACAGAGAGGCCTACCTGATACTGAGGTCTTGCAACTCCAACCTTAATCCATCTATATCAAGACATACATGTAATCTAACTCACCGCAATTTTGATCACATGATAAAACAGTATTTACTGCCTACCACTAACCATCAATAGTGTGTAGAATTTCCTCACAGATGAACCAGTATGAAGCCATCAATAACAGACTCAACAACTTAATGGATCGCCTTTTATTAGGTTGATTAGAAGAACCAATCAGGCTTTGCCGTACAAAGCACACCCGACTCCCTGAAGTAAACATGATTTTCCCATGGTGCTCTATTCTTGACACATATTTATGCTCCAATAATTTTACAAATGAAGCAAATTTTGTATGAATTCATTTCCAGTTTATCTGAGTGGGATATTAAAATTATACGTTTCTGGAAAGACTGGAGCTGCATACTTGCAGCATAGTTTATGGTGTTTTTACAGGTCCCGATGAACTTGCACCTGCCTCTGGGATGAAGAGAACTTCTTCTGAGGTCAACTAACATTTTAAAATGGTTGAATGGTACTTTGTTATTTAATTAGATTGATTAAATTTATTGATTGAAACTGCCAGTTATGAGTGAAAGTGTTTTTTGTATGTACAGTACTGCTGACACTGTATTCATCATTCAGTTCAGACCGAGCATACTGTATTTGATATATGGGGGAGGATGGGGACTCATAGAGGATGGGAACTGGGGAGGGACAAGAGAGGATGGGGATTGGAAAGAATGAGGACTGGAGAAGATGGGGAGAGTATCAAAATTGAGGGAGGGAGGAATAATTCTCCTGATATTGTTTTATTGTGTATTTTTGTTTATCATAACAAGAATTGACCCAGGAAGCATACTTTGCTAATTATGCAGAAGAGATTTAGCTGGTTTTCATAGCAGGTTTTTAATGCATGGAATGCCTTTCAGTCTGTTGTATAATACTGTATGTCTGGTAGTACTATATGAATGGTTTCAATAATGCTATTGATATTGCTGATTGTGGGGGTCCTTCCTGGCCCTAATTAATACTAACCAGTCAACACCAATTTGAAAAAGAGGTGCATGAAGAACAGATATAATTATATGCAATGTG
This sequence comes from Molpadia intermedia, assembly GCA_027574765.1. NCBI lineage: Eukaryota > Metazoa > Echinodermata > Holothuroidea > Molpadida > Molpadiidae > Molpadia > Molpadia intermedia. The sequence goes on from JAODAF010339405.1 coordinate 3,478, forward strand.
CAAAGGGGTGCAGGATGAACAAGGACCACCATAGAAGGTGGAATGAATACATGTAATGTGCAAAGGGGTGCAGGAAGAAAATAGGGAGCATCATGGAAGGTGGAATGAATAATAAATATCGCAAAATCTGGATCCAGGCAGATTTGGTAGAAAGCTGTAGATGAGCATGGTGTTGAAGTTATATAGGGGCAGCATAACAGGAGGGTGGTTTTTAATATTATTGTTCCACTACCTAGCTTAAACGTGTTGACTATCAGCGAATAGTCAACACATATGGGAGTGCCTATTCTAAGTGGACATGTACTGTACCTTAGAGAACTGTAAATTACAGAATTTATTGACCATTAAGGACGGTGGTCTGTGCTTGGAGATTGAACGTAAATTTCTCCAGAACTATGCCCACATAAATCACCTTCTTTGATAACATGTTTTCTATAAACAATTTCTGTTTATTCTGATAGTCCCCAGATAACATGGACCCGAATATCTAAAAATATTTTTCCATCACAGCATAGCTGAACTGAATTATTGTATAATTTATAAAGTTGAATTAAAGCCTGTATTAGAGCTTTCTTAAAGAATAAATGAATAGATTATATATATTTTGTTTTGTAGTAAGTTGGATCATTATATGTTAATTCCGCAAAACCAACCAAGTTACTGGTTTGAGTATTTACGAGCATCTATTCAGCACGAATTCAAAAGATGGGTAGGAATGAGTGAAAATAATAATCCGTTAGAAGGGTACATTTACATTAAGCGTAGGAAGTCTGTGTAACAAAATATGTACCAAGCAAAGATTATAAATAAGGAGAAGGCTATATAAGACCTATATCTATGCTATACTACCTATCAGTTAAGTTTTGATGGAATCCCGAACAAAAGTTTATCCCCCTTTGGGTGGGATGTTTCTTACCTTCTTTGGTCTCATTTCCTTCTATATTCATATTCTCAGTTAATTCTGACAAAGAGTCCTCGATCACAGAGTTACTACGAAAGGACTGAGATAACCTCCGCTTCAGTCTCTTCATCTTTCTACTGTTTTCTCTGCACAGTTTCCTTAGAAAATTATTCCTTTCAGAATCAATATTGACAAAATAAGAGTGCAATGAATTTCTCATAAAAAACAACTACTGATGTATCACATGCTCCATAACTTTATTGCCTTTGGGATCCAATGATTCGGCGAGGAAGTAAGATGCCAGGGAAGACGTCATCAACCCACCTCAGTCTCGAACAAACATTGTTGAAAATAACGAGGTGTGAATGTAACATGAATGCCACTCGATGTCTGTAAAGAAAAAGACAGAAAAAACAGATTAACATAAACGTTATTCACAGGATGCAGATTAATTTAGGTGATTGTTTAGATTTACTGTATGCAAGGGCAGCCGTACTTATGGAAAAGGAGAAAGCATGAAATTAAAGTGTTACAGTGATGGTGGCTCTGATATATATCAATCAATGGTAGTCAAGATTACAAGCAGGACTATGATTAATCAATGTCAAATTCATCACATGTTTATTTGGTCAGTTAATGCTTGGCCATTGTTTGCAAATAGAATACGCGATCAGCCAGAATACTGCGACCATGACATAATCATCAAAACGTATCTGGTTTGAACTCAACGACTGTATATATATCCTAGTACACAATTGCACATGAATGATTGCTCTTGCTCATCAACTGCATGGTCCCTGGCACATGGCACATTTGTTCCACCATAGAACATGGTATACCAGGGATGTTCCAAGGAATAAAGATTAATTTACCAGGGGCTATGGTGGAACAAAGGTTTCATTAATGCCCACACACAGCTCATGTTTAGTTATGTTATATGATACAAGAAATGTTGTAAAATCTACGTAAATCAGATTGGCGATATACTGTACAGTCAGCATTGGAAATACACAGAACTAAAAATGTCCTCGCTACAGTAGCAAAACAACTTAAGATGAAAAATTTGAAAATATGCCGACAATTTCAGCACATTTTTTTGTAATCAGAGCTCCTTGATTTCAAATTAGTAAGTAACCTGTATTTCTTCAAAGATGTATTCCATATATCAAATCCAACTACAGAAGGTCCGTCATGCAGTTTTTTAACTGCAAAAAATACACACGTATCCTAGTCCTACTGTACAGATATAGGAGCTGCAATAATAAACAATCCTACCATAACCAAATCCATGGAATGAACATGGACCCATCAATACCTAGTTAAACCATTATAAAACTTGACATTCTTGTCAAGTTGTCAGTCGGTTTTGACCAGAGCATTGAAAACAGAAACCTGTTAAACAAAACAGCGGGAAAAAGTTCCTCCACCTTCTGATTGTGTGAACATGTAACGTTAGGACCGAGAATTCATTACATGCGGTGTAAACTGATTTCATGTATTTTTTACTTTTTTAGAGTTGAATTGTGTGAATAAATGGCAAGACAAATAACAAAAATATGTTCTTGTTTGTAGACTTAATGCAGTGGTATTTTTGAAGTGTTCTCTAGCCATGATAATAATATACCTTCTGTTTAAATAATTCATAACTGAAGCAACTTAATTCTTGAAACAAACACTGACCTAATCTATTCTTTTATTGTTGAAAAGATTGTTCATCAAAAAGTGGAAAATTCTTTTATTTTCCTTTGGGAAGTAGCAATCCTCATGAAACTTGGTACTGTACATATTTTTGTAATTAGCTTGGTTCACAATATATACCATAAATAGTTATGAAGCAAACCCACAGACAATTCAAGTCTTTTTAGAAGAAGATACAGTATGTACTGTATAGTCTATAGTGATCCAGTAATCTTTTTCCTACAGTATTTCATTATCCCATATGGCTATGGCCATGTTGTGCTCTATTACACAGATCTATGCAGTAATTGTAAATGAAACTCTGTAGTCTCAATGTGTCTACTATGTTCAGCCCTGTGATACCAAGTGGCCATGAGCGAACTAGTAGACCTTGTTTGATAATAATATTATGTGACTAAAGGGCTGTAAAGTAGCAAATATGGATTTTACACTACTGCCCAAATGCTACCAAAAAATTATAGTTATTTTGTTAGCAATTGTATAAACTTTCAAGCCCTTTCTAAAAAGTTGATTTTTATTAAATGAGGTCATATAGTTCAGCAGTCTCTAACTTGGTTATTGGAATATTGAAACCCAATGTGTTTGGTATCAATTTAAAGCTAAAAATGTGCTCTACTCAGAAATATATCAATCTCAAAAAATGTAAAAATCAACTTAACAGCTCATTTGTGGTGGATGGTGAAACATATGTTAATTTTGGGTGCCAAATGAAATAACACACAGTTCAATAGACCCATTGGCCTTAAATTATAATACTTGTGTTGATTACATTAATAACACTAGTTATATTCTAACAAAATCCTCTGTAAATATACAAAATCACTGCTTCCTGATGTTGTCATACTGTTTTACAGATGAAAACATAAACACTTCAATGCCTGCGACCTTTGCCCCATTCATATTTATTCAAGGTCAAAGTTCATGTTCCTGCAGGTGCTTTGTTCTGAATCACCTAGAAACAAACATTGTATTGTTTGCATAATAAAAATTCATATCATTCACATGATTTTATTATCTGTGGAGGTGTTGCAGATTGTCTACTGTTATTTTCTACATAGAAGTGGCTGTAAAAATGTACCCAGTTGTGAAGAGTGTGTTTGATTACAATGAACATATGGTACACTTATGTTCTCCATACATTATAATATTCTGGCTGGACAGTATGAAAAAGAATGAACACATTTTCACACATATCTCACAAGCAATGTTTTGACAAAACATTTGTAGATATAATCACACAAATTCACTAACTTCATTATTAAAATATAACTTAATTGGGGGGCATCCTGTGTTTATTGTGTGTATACATTGTTGTTCCATGCCTCTTATTTAATAGCAGATCACTGAACTGACAACAATTATTACAACATTTTTGCTATGATCAAATGCCACAAGTGAGGTTCTTTCTATGTATGCAGTGTGCATTACATCAACCACTTTCCATCCCCCACCCCTACCATTAAAGCTCCCAGGGTGTTTAAGTTCCATACTCAATAATATAATGATATAAACTGTAAAGTTGCTAACCATTCAACATACATGTACTGTATACTTAATACTTTATACTATACACGCATTTGGCACAGGTTCTGATACCGAAAGTTTATCAACCCCTTATTTTTCAATATGTCTGCTGTGACATCTAGGGCAGTATGCAAAATCATTTTGTGAAAGTCAAAAAAAAGGATGGCGTCAATGGGATGTAGGTAGTAAAACCTGTGGAAGAGGTATGTGACCAGTTTTCCTTCTGTGGATAAGCTAGACAGATAGGTAATGCTAGTTAGATCTTGTGAAGTAAAGGCCTACAGTAGGTGCTATAACTGTAAGGATTAAGTTTACTGATGTATCCATGCATTTGATTTAAATATGGCAGGCGAGGGGGGGTAGGCAGAGGATGGGAGATCATTACCCCAAAGAGACACGTCCCGCATTCTTCCTTGAAGTCCATGCAAAAATGTTTACAAATATCCACAGAATCACCCTAAGCTACAGATACATGTATATCATTTAATAGCCTACTGACTGTGAGCCACATACATGTTCATGTACTGAGTGTATGTCTTTCAACACTTGTTTCATGATTACAACTCAAGTGTCAAATTCATATTCATTTCCACATATCAGCATGAATGCATAGATTTATTGACCATTCTGAGCTTGTCACAGGTTAATGTGCTAAATCTGTTAACCCATGGGACCTGCTACATATATTATAACAGAATAAAGCATCTCAGCTTTCATTTCCTCTAAAACAGGGGCTGTCATATCAATTGATATTCTACCATAAACACAATAAATAATGCAAACTTGCAATACATATATATATGGGAATAAAAAAGTCTAAATATTATTTGTAAAACCAGGGGGAGGGGGGTTCCAGGATTGAGCTTCCCGACACCTTCCCTGACTGCTGGTATAATTTTGCGCAATTGTTATAATGTACACAAGTAATACTGCACGACCACCAATATTCTGAACCGTCGTCTTCTACATGTATACTATTGCATTGTGGTATACATCAATTAAGTAGTACACAAGTAAACATGTGTTTTCCAGTGCCCCATGACAGGGAGGCGGTATCACCCCCCTCCCATCCCACTGGTGCCGCCCGTTGTATTGCAATCTTTCCCAGGAACAACAAAATTGTACACAAAAATGTGTCCCTCTCACACACACAATAATATCTGAAACATCCCCCACTGTGGTATAGATGATGTTGGTTCTCTATATATGTTGTTCACAACACCACCTACCTCCCCCTCCCCCCCCCCCATATTCTCCCTGCCATCAAAATACTGGCCATACCACTGGGAAAATATCATCAGCATACAGTTGTGGCAGTACCTTTCGTTGGTGGGGCAGACGAGGAAGGTTGTCAGTTGAGGGTGTCACCTTAGAATATAATTAAGTGGATGATGTGGATCTCATCCATGATAATCTGAAGATGCTATAGGCTCTAACAGGGACAACTTGAATTTAACACTGTAAACAATCTCTGATTAGTAATCTGAGCTATTCAAGTCAAGGCCTTTATGTCTCTCAGCCCTTCCTTATTTAATTACAAATGTCAATCAAGCTGTCACTTCTCATTAACTGGTTTAATCTTCATTTAAATTTCAAGGGATTCATTCAGTCCCATAGTGTCTTATTTCCCCAGGTGTAAAAACAAAATGCTCACTTTTTAAAAGATTTTGAAAAACATGTCAGATATATTATGCAATCCATATTGATGGTACCTACAGTAGAAGGCTAATGGTATTATTTTGATTGTCAGTATATAAAAAAATATTTGTGCATTACTCTTCCATTAAAATCTTATTGAAAGACTTAGTTTTACTAGGAGAAAATATTTTAGAACAACTTTCAGAAAGTATATACAGCACAGACGGACTGAAAGATAGATAGACGGCATTCTGGTATGAACCAAAAATAACTTAACCCTTAAGAACACATTTCTGAGATTTTTACCTTTTTCCACTGGAAAGCAATGTACTGTATATATGCAAATGTCTTAGATCATGGAATGATTAAAGATGGTAGGCATAGGGGCAGAGACAGGAAAGGACAGGGTCATAGTGGGTACATCCCATGAGGAGAATGTGACTGTTTTTCCTTCCATAATTATGCTAGTAATATGCTAAATAGTACTGTAGATGTTCAGCAAAGTAAATTAGAAAGCACTGTAAATTTGTTTGATTACTGAAGTAGTTTACCAGTCCATTTACCAGTTTTCATTTCTCTTTTAGTTTATTGGTGTTGGAAGCACGGGACTATGTCTCCCAATTTGTTTCTTCTTATAGCATGTGTCAAAGACACATACACACAGACACACCACATATGGAAGCACAATTATGAATGATGTATAATTATACATACGTCCATTACACAGAAAGCCATTGATCAGATTTGTAACTCTTGAATATTAAAACCAGTCTTAAAATAAAATTCAAATGAAACATTGCTAGACATCTTAACAATGTCCTTGTCTGCAGTGGTCAAAGCATTCCAAGCTCATACCTGTGGAGTGTTACTGATTGAAAGCGATAGTTACTTAGGCACCCAGACACCAGCAGACAAACCATAAACACATTAATAGACCTCTGTGACCTGTAAATTATTTCAACTGATGATATACAGAGGATGTCATCATGAGCCTAGATCTCTATTCAGTGCTTTATTGGTTTGTGTAGTCAGCAATACTATATTCTTCCTAAAAGGTAGCCATTTATTTTAATTCACTATTATTGATGGACTGAATTTGTTTTGGTATGCATTGGACATGACATCCCAGAAACCAGCAGACAAACCATAAACACATTGATAGACCTCTGTGACCTACAAATAATTTCAACTGATGATATACAGAGGATGTCATCATGAGCCTAGATCTCTATTCAGTGCTTCACTGGTTTGTGGTCAACAATACTATGTTCTTCCTAAAAGGTAGCAAATAGTAATTTATTTTAATTCACTATCATTGAATGACTGATTTGGTTTTGGTGTGCTTTGGACAGGACATCCCAAAGTTCATACCAGATAAGTGTTAACTATATACAGAAGAATTATAATTGATATCCATAAAGTACATGTACATGTGGATGCGCATAACCATTATATGTCTGTCCATGCACCCACAAACCATCACTATTCTGGGGGAGGGGGATTGGGATATTACAAAATGCATGGAAACCTTCATATAAACCACTATTGTATATGCAAGGCAGTGAAGGCATCCACCCAAAATTTATGGGCATCTGTAGTCATAGTCATGGGAGACAGAGAAAGACACTACTGTGCCCCCAAATTGTACTGGGCCACATCTGTAGCACATCATACTAACAGGTATCTCAGATATCAGTCGGATTATCAGAAGATTTAATTAAGATTTGTCCAATCGGGGTACAAATTATTATTCTTTTCGAATAGTCATTATGACTAAAATCAATATGAAGGGAAGATTTATACATACCCAAACTGACGTATGATGTGAGAAAGAAAACGCAGAGGCGATGTTAGAATAGCCTATAAACTTATTATTTTTCCAATCAGGCAAATTTCTGTCCCCCGAACATGGTTCTTTTCTGCACCTTACTCATTGTTAAATACAGAATGTAGAAAAAGTTTCTAGGAATTGTTATCCTCAACTACTTGCCCAGAGCAATTTTCAGCTATTTTAAAATGCTAAATCCATTTCTATTTAAAGCAATAATATGTCAATGTACTTTTCCCCAAATATCTAGGTAATACCTCCCAATGTGGAGAGTATGTCATAACAGCTATCAGTTTCTATCATTGATGATAATAAGCCTGAACCCCAATGACTCTAATATCAGGTGCTTGTAAACCTTTTGAAGTATGGCTAGATCAGTTCCAGGGGCTAAATGATAAATGCTGTATGTAGAGGATGTGCTCAATTGTAATAAAGATGTGTTTTGCTTACAGATAAAAGTAATAGCTCACTTAAAATATGGTGACGGGTAATTGAAAAGGGCAGCTGATATATATTACAGGGAAATTTCATGAACAATAGGATGTATAGACAGGACTCTCAGAATGGACTCTTAGAAATGCTCAGAATGAACCTAGTGAATAACATACTGTAAGAACTGCAGAATGCTTTGTTCAGTTCAGACAGGTGGGCACTCTCAAAATGAAACTTATATGGTTTGTAGTATTTAGAGCCTAAACTTATCCGGCCCTAATTTAACAAATTTATTGTACTACATTTAATATACCACTCTCACTTTATGGCAATTGTACCTACCACCTATCCAATCCCACCCCCAGCAAGTAACCCCTCATTGCTGACGAACAATATTCCACCACGCTGTGGCTGAATGTTCCAGTAGCTAGCTATTCGTAGTTTTGAATGTCTCCGTCCAACTGTGAAGATGTGTGTGTTCCGTTCATCATAACTAAGCCATTTGGCTTACTTGTTTTTATTAAGGATTAATCTCAGATGAGGAAGAGACTTAATATGTTATATCCTATGCACAATCTTTATTATATCCATACTTAAAATATATCCATACTTATTTGACATCAAGAACAATCATTTAGTTTAATGTTTTCTATGATGTTGAAGACTATTTGTATAGGTAACCTAACACTAAAGCTATTCCAGCAATAATAAATTATCCTGTTTATACATACCATGCAACTTCCAAATAGCTTATTAAGTGGACCAATTATGATCCTGGAAAACAAAACACGCTCATCATTAATAGATCATAAGCACCTGCTCGTAGCTAATCTAAAGAATTCTCTTCATGACTGACCAGGTCGTTTACTCGTCTGTAGATGCTCAACCTTGGGATACCAGGGCAATAAATGCTCCGACATAGTTGGTCATTGAGTACAGTAGGTGCCATGGATTCCATTCAATCAAGTACATGTAATATAGCAGAGTGATATACATACCATGATTGTAAGGCTGCAACTACACTGCATCAGTGGTAATCAGTGCATTGACATTATGTTTAACCTTCATTCACTGGGTGAGGGGGTTATTTTAGCAGTATTAGATCCCTTCCCCTTCTTCCCATTAGGGACAGACTAACCTTTTTATCGCTGAAATCACGATTATTTTAAATATTCAACCACCAAATACTTCAAAGGTTCAAAAAGAATCATCCTGTTGCATCTGGTCACTCTTTATTATGCAAATCATTCACAGAGTGCAGGGTACACCTCTCCTTGGATTCATCTCTCAAAATGGACCTTCACAAAATAGTGGAATGGGTTACCCTAAACCTAAATCTGATATGCTAAATTACAGGGGGAAATATACCAAGGGCCCCCAGCCATAACTATTAGTTCCACATAAAATCATGCCACTGAGTAAATGTTGCTTACATAATTGTGTCAGTGAGTACTGAGTAGGTGCCAGAAATTCCATTCAATTAAATAACATAGTTGGTGAGAATAGATGGTTTGATGAAAGAAACATGGATGAATTTTTATGAAAACAGCATTCAATATCATGGTGGCTAGGACAGGATTCAACATTAGGGAGAGGAGGATTTACATAACATTGGGGCATTTTCTCAAAATAGCCACACACAAATCATGCATGCTAACCCCTAATGCTAACCCCCTTTCTTTCATAAGAATGAAAGATGGAACTTCTTTTAACACATACAAGTAGTTAGCAGTGACATAGTCATAGGACCACATGTCCCCCACAAAATCATGGTGCAGGTGTACCCTCAGGTCTCCTCCAGGCTCCAATACTTACCTTGAACATATTAATTACCATGAAGGTACATGTATGTATACTAGTACATACACAGCACTACACTAGCACTGTAGGCCATATTCGCCCAAAACTTTCTGGTTTGGGTATTTACGAGCATCTATATTTAGTATTATTTACCTTCAGGAACAAGAATGAGCCCTTCAGCAGCTGAGTCACTATTAAATGTGATGGCCTCTATGACAGTGACTACTTTCCATCTGAAATTTGATTTGATCTGTTTTATCAAAGGCAATGTATTCTCAGTACAGTAGTACATTTTACTTGGTGTGACCTCGCTTTAATATCTGAACTGTTCACTTTACAATAAATGCAACACCCATATCGATATGTAGGATTTCCACAGGGTATGTGTGTATTCTGAGAATATGGACCTATTCACTTGAAGTCTAAGGAATAGGACACCCTTGGAAATGTTTGTATACATAATAGTGCTTTATTGATGCAAAATTATGCTATGTTTTGCAACATTTTTATATAAGCAAATGTTATCTACAAGATTTTTCAATGTTTAGTCTGCCTTTCATTCCCTGAACCCATTTCTGCATTAGATTATAATATTTAAATAAGTTTTTGAGGCAGATCCAACAATAGTTGTGGACCTTTTAAGTATCCCATCTCTCTATAAATGCATCTGTCTGCTTGCTATAAAGGGCATTACTTGGTTTCCATAACCTTAAGCAATGAAGTCTGCATCAACTTTGTACCGACAATATTGTGGACAGCATGTGCTTTTTAAAGCTAGCAGACCTCCAGAAGCTAGGTACCAGAACTCTCATTTCAGTATTAAAATAACATTTAAAGCTTGTAGGCACTTTTCACTTCATGAAAGAAAATAAAGAAATGTACAGATTGATTTTTTTTACAGATTGTGTACTAAGTTGTACTTGTAGTGTTGCAACTTTCTTTTTTTTCCTACATAAAAGTTATTTTCATTACACAGGAAAATGCAATGTTTAAATTTCCGATGGTCACTTGGGACATACAGTGGGTAGTAAATAGTAATGTACCTACCAGTGCCACCTAGTTAGTGCTGTGGTGAAACTTTCGTTGCCAACTTGTCATGAAGTAAACATTTGTGGGTAGAATGTTGTAGTTCACAATTCTGTTATTCAACATTCTCTGTTAGTATTTTTGAAGAGTACCTGTGACAAAACTATTAAGCACAAAACTAAATGATTGAGTGATCATACTACCAGCAGGGCACAAAATAATCAAAAGCACAAATAAAGGCACACACAGGTTTAATACTCTGAAAACAAAGTCTTTATTATGGATCTATGAATGTACAGTAGCCTATTATTAAGGGAAACGAGATATGAGCTGGTACAGTATTAGAACACTAGGAAATAAAAGGTGATAAAAGGGATTATTATTGATGCTTGTTGACTGGAGATGAAAAGTAGTCTAGGATACGGAAATCCAGATATTGTTGACAAACCCTTAATACTGTACATATCCTGTTGGAAAATAGACCATGAAACCTTACACTATACAGTATATCACCATTGGGAAAGGGGTGGGGCAGCATATTGCATTAGGGTTAAAGGGGTATAGGGCTAGGAGGCACTGTGTCAAAAGGGCATTACTGCCAATACATATTAGGTTGGTAAAAGGGTAATAATGGGCATCTAGTGTGCCATCTACTTCATTACCAGTGGTCATGTGGGAGGTATTTAGGAATGTTGTTACATTTCACAAAGTCAGTTGAAAGAGGTATACAATTGCATTAGGATAACAAATAGAAAAGGGTTAGGTGGTACTTAGAGGGCAGGGCCAAAAGGAGATTACAACCAATATGCAGTAGATAACTGGTGTTATGCCATAAGTTAACATAGCAGAGTTGATGCAGGCAAATGTGATTAAAGGATACAAGAAACATTATATTTCCAAACCAGAAAACCAAAAGGTTTTGTGATTCCTTGCCATTTTAAAAATGAGGTTTATCCAAATTGGCATTGTTAGGTTT
>JAODAF010340515.1:4947-15293 GCA_027574765.1 Molpadia intermedia
CCCTCTGGTCCAGGAACACCCACATCTATGAAAACAGCTACTTCAGACGCCCGGGGGGCGGGGGGGGGGCCGGGCGCGGGCGGTGTCATATTCCGGCATTTTAAATTTTCAATCGTCTATGGAAATAAGCAAGTAGTAAATGAAACGATTGGAAAATTGGTTATCACGTGATGACTACCGATATCTGCAAAGAGGAAATTAGGCTTAGACCATAATAGACAAATACACAAAATAGGAAACTAATAAGAGGACATCATATCATTTTAAGAGCGACTGTAGTGTAAATATTTCGGTATTTTGGTAAATATTTCGACACAGTTATACTTAATAGCAAGAATCATACGAACGAATATTCCTTATCTTTAACATGTGTTTTGATATAATTTGAGAATATTTTGTTAATCCATGCGGTTTAATTTGTTTTTTTATCAGGAAGCTACTGGACTTCTAACAGGTGATTTTTTCGCAGGTGTAGCCGTTACCACCTCCTCTTATGTTGGCGAGCAGATACGTATTGATTTACGGGGTACACTTGGATCGACTTCGAAAAAAAAACCTATGAAACATTTTACATTTGTGACTTTAGCGATTGAATGATATCCCGGAGCAGCTTCAATTATTTGACACGGATCCTAAATTGTTGCGACATCTATTAGCCATTATATCTATTAATTATTATTAACGTCACTAATGTCACGAATTAAACTTAGTTAAAATTAAAATTATTAAATGAAGAAAACAGCACATTACTGGGGAAAACCCTCTTAGGAGTGCTTATAAGAAGGGGACATTAGTAATGACTAAGCATGGCCGTAACAACGGAAAGGGAGGACATTACCGTCACGTCCAGGATGTTTGAAGTAATCGATTACGATATTCATTTCTATCAATTCATGCATCACCAACAACATCCATCCAACTTCACCCTCTCCTCACCCCTCCCCCGCACACCATGTGATAATTAAAAGGATCGTCATAATGAGTAAGGCATGCATGCTTGTGTAACTATTTAGTCAGAATTTATAACCTAAACTATACTTTACAATTTTATCATGTATAAGTCATAGAAAATGTAGTATAATAATATTCTCACGTTGGCGTTATAAAAATAACACCGGAATAAACTCACAGCCGGCGGGCCTGGCAGCGGAAGTATCCAAACACTTTCTGCGAATAATACACCATTGGCTTAAGTATTAATAACAATTATATTATTATAATCAGAAGTAGTAAGAAACATTACTGTGCCTGAAAGTTTGAATTTCTTTTTTCAAAATAACTTTTATGAATGGTTAATATCAATATTTATACATAAAAAATTGAGAAACAGTTTGAAAACAGCAATAGAATGTTTTTTCTCATTTTTTGGTCTCAATTAAAAAATATAACTATAAATATGATTTCAATTTTTTTTAAATAATAATGATTGAAAGCATGACGGGTAAATGAATAAGATTAAGGATATTTGATGACAGAAAAATATACAAATTTCGCTAAAAATAAAACTTAAAAATTAAGTAAAACAACAAAATATACAGTAAATAGAATGATAAAGCTTAGAACGAACCTGATAAGAGGGGTGTTGGGACGCACTCTGAAGGGAGCCGGGGTAATGGTGTAAAACAGCCGACGAACCGCCGGCGGAACCGTAAAGCGAATGTTCCATCGTCGTTCCGAACATTTTGTTGTAATTTTGATATATTCCTCTATCCCCTGGAGTCTGTTTCCTTAATCAACGGGATTTTTTATTTAACAAATACGCATAGATGAATATTTGTGTTTATTCCATCTGTTAAATAAATAAAACAATGTAAGTTTTATGAAAAAATAAAGTGAGATAAGAATAATCAAACGCAGTCGCTTTTCCAGAAATGAACCAGTTTCTGTACAAACCAGGATACTATTTTCGCCGCACGACAGTCAAAACACACAATCGGCCAAAAAGATTAACTTCTTTTTAGACAATCAATCAAACTTCTCAGTCAAACTTCTAATCTACTAAAAATGTTGATAGCTAATCCAGATTTTTCCAAACTCCATTCACATAGATTATAAAATAAATATCACGTATTGTGTCCACACAACCAATAAATGTTTTCTTCTCTACGTTTAGTCCAGACGCACTTGATAACAGAGCCTCTAGGTCAATATTTCCGTATTCTAAAACAAAAGCTGGTTTATCTAGAGACGGTGAAATCAATCTCGTTTGTCCGTGAGACCCGCCGTTGCAATATTTACAACTCCCCCCAAGACACTCCAGTTAGACAAGTAATTCGGTGTTTGTATTGCAGCGCTGGTTAGCCTATGCAGGATACTATTGCTGTGACCTAAGCGATGAATGAACAGCGCTCGTGACGTACCTGCGCGTGCGCATAATAATAAGTACTTTTATCTACTTTCTTGCTACACTTTTAAGTGTACCCTATAGCCAGTGTGGTCACACAGTCACACAGTACAAGTACAGGAAACGAAAAAACGAGAACGTAATTAATAAATGCTTTAGTACCTTTTCCGACATCGTCTTTGTTTTAAATGAGTCGATAGGCTTCTTTTAAACGTGACGGTTATAATAGCATTATAACTTTTGTCCCGGATATTGGGATAGGCTATATATTTTTCTTTCTCGAACTAGTATTGGTTTATTCAGATGGTATCAGTGGTTTTCTTCATTAAACTGTAAGGAAAGAATATAGATCATAACCAAGAAAAATATTTACCTTTCATTTTATACTTCCTAGGATTACGGAAAGAATTACACTCTAATTATTTTTGGGATACGAATAATTAAAGGTATAAAATCTCTCTTTGCTCTTAATATCCACCTCTACATGTAAACTTCTTCCGAGAGAGTTTTTTTTTCTTTTTTCAAGAATAATCAAAAGTAAAAAATCGAGAACCGGCGAGTGTTTTCAGAAAGAATGGAATCCTTCAGAAGGGTATATATATGGAGAATAATAAGGTTACAGAGGTGTTTGGTGTTGTTTGGGGGCCGTTATTGGTAACATTTGAAGGTAGTAATCAGATCGTCTCGTCAGGATAAACAAGGGTGGGATTAAAAATTGAATGGTGGGGGACCAAGTCGAGGATGTCCTGGACCTGCCTCTGTAATCCGAAGATGGTGGATGAAGGGATAAGCGGGATGTATCCGTTGTGCCGCTTGGGCAGTTTTGTATTCGCATGCATGGGTTTAATATTGTACTATACCCCATATACCGAGATTACCCCCCCCCCCCCCATCTACATCTGGGTACGTCATTTCCACTAAAATTGAGACGATAAACGTGAGTCTAGCATTTGGGTATGATTATTTTGAAGTCGCTACAGTTTTATATTTCGTGATATGGTTTGTTGATGTGCAGTTGAGCATATCTCTTTGGGTTTGAACGAACTCCCAAAATAATTCTCTTCGGGGTAGGGTGAGTAAATTCAGATTAGATATTTTTGGCACTCCTACCTTTTAACTTCATCCCTACCTGTAAACTTCCTTCCAGGGTCTTTCTTCTTCTTTTTTTTCTGGTGGGGGGGGGGGGGGGGGTGGGGGGAGGGAGAATCTTTTTATTAATGCCTCTGAATACATTTGGAATCACTTTTTATAGGGACAGTTTAGTGGCGGACAACATGGAACACTTGTAAATTCCATGCTAGCTCGTTTCTAAACTCCTGATAATCATCACTTCCTTCTCAAACTCTCCGAGAAACTAATGTTAATTGGTGGTTAGTATGTTAACCTGTCGGCCTCTATATGATATTTAATCATTGTAATGTAAGGGACGCTGCTAAATCTTTGAAATGTAATTTAACAGGACATTTTGTTTCAATGAGACATGTGCACTGAATGAAAGTTTTTAAGATATAATTTTCTAATTGTTAAATATTTTACATCATTTATGGCTTTAAGATAGTCAAACATCGATTCCAGCCTACCGTTCTACAAATAATTATGGGGTGACTGTTGCCAGATGAATTATTAAATGATTTTTAATTTATATGCTCTATATCTCTAAGATGGAGAATTATACGGAATTTCCCCGATTTTTATAACAGTATACCAATGTTACATTTAAAGGACATCGGTGTCGGTTTGCGATCATATATTTATGCAAATGCGTACCAGTGCAGTGTCCAGTGTGTGTTTGTAACGTTAGAAAATGGCTAGCCTATAGGCCTACGTATATCATATCTTGCCTAGCCTAATCAGATATGGCGATATGTTTTGTAATATAACGTAAGGTATGGAATTACAGTAATTCGCAAGGTTTTTACAGATAAGCAATTGAGGATAATTTCAACCAATCACAGTTGCTTATTTCGCCGTGAGTCTATAGATCATCGTTTTAGGGTTCGAGGTTAAGGATTAGGGTTTGTGGCTAACTAATCCCTAACCATAATCATGTCAACTGAAATTAGCTTCTATGATTGGTTGAAATTACCCTTACAATTACTTATCTGTCCTGCGAAAAATAAACCCACTGACCAATGACATGTGCTCAATGTAATCAACGAAAGTTTCCCAAACCTCCGAAACCTGCATGTTGATTTTAAATCGGCAGTTGCACAGTATTCCTCGGCTAGAAATACGTCGGCCTACATGTTTATACGTGTTTAGTGTGTAATACCATGACTACTGTGCTACATTTCAACTATCCTATGTCAAATATATATAGCGTAAACAATTCTGACAAATTTAAAACAATTTGGAGCAGTTTTATGGGTAAATTGTTATGCACTTCAAGTTTGAGACTACCTATGTCACACAGTATTAGTGTTTAATATTGTGACATATTTTAAACAATAATATAGATTGTGACCAAGATCCAAAGGTCTAACCTTCCTTAGCATATATACAAGTCAATATATCACACATGTACCGTAGGCCTATATATCCGTCGATAAACAATTAAAAACGGGCTTTTTTATTACAGACTATATTACAAAATGTAATCTAATATAAATGTAAATTCTGGTATAAACACGGTGTTTTTTAAACACTATGATTGGAAAGGGGGTATTTCAAATTATAGTAGATACAGTGATAACTATACCTATTTCCATCTTACCCCCAAATCGACTATTTTCCGTGTGTCAGACGGCCAGCGATAAGTCTCGTCATATCGCAGGACAATTCCATCATTCTTCGTCGATTTTCCTTCATTATTTCCCATTTTTATTTCTTTATTTTATTTTATTAATATTTGTAATTATATTTGTATTAACGTAAGGAGGAATTGGGGCTGGAGGACTCAACACTAACTTTTTCGAACAATTGTAATTCTTTAGAACGAAAATGTTGGACGAACTGCATCCAAATTTACGGTACAAACAGGCATTCGCAAACATCGTGCCAGTGCAAAAACCACAATCGAATTTTTTATTTTAAATTTTAAATTATTAAATTCAATGAAGTTCTGTATAGTTCACGTGTATGTTATAGGCCTACAGTCTTCGGCATTTAGGCAGTCCAAATATGCCGTGCCGGCCGTTGATTACTTTTGTAGTTCAAAATATACAATTAAATAAGAATAGAATTTGGAAATTTCGTTGCAATAATCACGACACAATATAAAATCACATTTCAGGCACAACTTGTGATGTAGCGTACTCATCCAACCTTCAGCCAATCAGAGTGTTCGGGTTATTACCGTATCTTGCACGTCCGTTTAATCACCCTTTGATTCTAGTATGATGGACATTTGGACAGACGTCATTCGTATTGGAACTTGAAATTAGCTATCCAACTGTATAGGGATATATACGGGACTCTCCCTATCCCATTGGCTACAAAACTGACTGAACCCGTGTGTGCCGCCAATATTATACCGCACATCAATGAATTTCCCGTGATGATGTAATTGAATATTGTTATCGTAGACATGTGCCCTAAAACTTTTGCTCTGTTTCTCCTGATTTTTCTAATCAACCCACCGCGATTATAGGCTGGTCCACGTGTCTTTGTGAGGAGGATGGGTCTCACTAATCCCCTCCCTGATTGGATACAATACTGACATAACCACCGAAATGCGTCGTCTATACCGCTCAATATTACGGGATGCAATTGAAGATTGTTGTCGTAGATACTAACCATATTTCCTCCTTCATTTGATGGGGTGGCATAATGTTGCCAACCGCCGTTGGATGGGGTCGAGTAAAGCATATTTTTTAAATCGAAGTGCCAGCTCCCTTATCAAACTGCATGTCACGTAAAACATTGCTAACGACTCTGCCAAACGTTAATGCCGTTAATTTCTTAACAATTCATGTAAAAGTACAGTAACACATGGGTATTACACGATCAAGACATGAGTAGGTGTTCCGCTACGCTCTTTTGTTGCATATAGAGTATTGAATCATTGTAATTCAAAGATCTACCTTTAATCCACCACAAATCCCCAACGATTTCCTTCCACGGTAGGTTACTATTGCCTATACATTTCCTGAAACTCCTTACTTCAAATACATTTTAAACCAGAACAATTGAGCTTGTATAAGGATGTTTGTTTGTTAGCCCGAGGACCTTTCGTTCTGACCCTGCCATATTTTTGGCGTCAAATGGGAAACCATGGCGCCCTAGGAGGAAGAGGCGTATGTCTGGTAGAACCTGGAAGAGGGTGACACGTTTCAATTTAGAAGAAAATATGACGAATTATATATAAACTATATGATCCATCATGCGCGTGATGAACAAACGACTGATCATAAGAGTGCAAGTCACCTCCAGATGACCTGGAGGTGACCTCGTGTCTCCAAGTGCCACTTTAGTTTATAGATAAGACTGGAAAGCAGGTGCAAGGAAAACTAGGCTCGCCTGGCGTTTATATTCACGAAACCGCAGGAATGGAGCACTTAATATTGATGATGACCCTATCAAGCGAACAGTTTTCAAATTAAAGGTGATATGTCGTCAATACATTTATTGGGGAGGCGTACAATATGTTAAGAAACACGTGCATTACTGTAACCTATAGTGTGTCTAACTGATGTCACATGTGGTCCACTTTCCTTGATTGTAGACTCATTTAGGGATTACAACTAAAAGGTAAACCCACGGGGTTAGAATGGTTGTGACTAGCTTCGTGTATACATAATATACACAGTACTGTCCTGATTATATATTCTATTAGGGATTACTACTAAAATGTAAACCCATGGGGCTAGATGATCAGGCAGTATACTGTGAATATCAGATGTATAAAATAATCCCGATCATCTAGCTCATGGGTTTACATTTGAGTAGTAATCCCTAATATAGTGGATCTATTCGAACCCAGGGCCTCTTGCTCGGCAACTGATTCGCAGTATAGTATATATATATATATATATACATCAACGGTATAAAACATCAAATTGCATAAGGATAGCTGATAAAACTCATCATAGATAGAATTCGGAGCTAAGAAGTATTTAAAATATAAAAGGATTACAATCTACTAACAAGAGTAAAAGAAGTAAGAGAGTAAATAAGCATTCTAAAATCGTTTAAAGTGAACTAATAAGCTAAAAGTCAAGCTATATGTGATTACACAACTTTCGACTTTCGCATTGCAATTGTAAGCTGACCTGTTGACCTGTTGACTTATATTTTCAGCAGAATGAGATTTAAATATATGCCTATATGTATTTTGTACGAAAAAGAAAAAGGTGATATGTCCTGAAGTTAAAGACGCATGCGCATGACAGTAACCAAAATGTCGTTTGATAAATTTAATTAATTGCTATCCTTCTTACTTGGTAGGCCATTTTACGTTATTTGTATTATGTTCGTGCGTATAAATATTACAATTAGATAGTATTCTACTTTACTGACATCGAGAAGATACGTCCTCTTTAAATATAGATAGGTGTCAAGTCAAGCTAAAATCTTCTTTTGGTCCTAAAGATAAAATCGAGAACAAGTACAAACCTTCATGATAAAATGAGTTAAAATACAATGGATAAGAACCAAAAAGAAAGGAGACCCATCTCACCAGCTGATTATTGTTTGGGACCAAACCAAAAACTTTGTCACCCCCCCACCCCAAACAATATGAGTAAACCTGGAATCCACAGGTTACTAAACTGTTTTCTGTTAAACAGCTCAGAATATGGCGACCTTTGAAAAATAAAATAATTTTCTTACCTCCCTGGTGTCCTCGGATGGAGATTTTTAAAGCTAAACTTATTTAATAAATGAAATAAAATATTTACGGAGATTTGTGTGTATTCCGCGGTAACTGTTGTTTATACCCGATGGTATTCTTCTGATTACCAGAATATGAAGTTCTGTATAGCAACTCATTGAGCTAATAATCAGGTACAAATACAGCCCAGACTGTTGCTAATACCTGATGGTATGCATCTTGTGACTACAAGAATATGAAGTTCTGTATAGCAGCTCATTGAGTTGATAATCAGATTTGATACGCAATTCAGTTGCTAATACCTGATGGTATCATTATGTCTACCAGAATTTGAAGTTCTGTATAACAACTACTTGAGCTGATGATCAGGTTAGAACCCAGAAAGTTGCGTATACCTGATGGTATTCTTCTAATTACTAGAATATTTGAAGTTCTGTATAATGGCTAATCGAGCTGATAATCAGGTTAAAACCAGAATGTTGCTTATAGCTGGTGGTAAGTCCTAGTGGTTACAAGAATATAAAGATTTGTACTATAACATCTCACCGAGTTGATACTCAGAATGTTATTTATCATCCTGATGGTATCTTCTGATTACAAGAATATGAAGATCTGCACCATCGATCATTGTGTAGATCTTCAGTTTAGAGGCAGTTCAAAATGTTGTTTAGAATTATACCTGGTCCTGACGGTAGCCTTCTGGTTACCAGAATATGAAGATTCTTACTTTTCAAGTATTCCTTGGCATTGCACAAAATAATCAGATTCAAAAATATTACGCATTATTCGGTCGGAAACCTCGTCATATTCTAAGACCTTGTTGTGAGCTTGTTCATCAAACCAATGGCCACATGAATACCTTTCTGCGTTAACATCCTCCACCATTCTGTATTTAGCATGTAGTGTGCTTGTTCTTAATGACAAAATGCATTAAGTTTTTATGAGTAGCTTTATAGAAATAAAATCAACATAAATGTCCTTACTAACAGATTATTTGAATACTAAACTAGGTCAAGTCATCTAGTATAATTTTATTACAGCGATATAAAATACTAAAATTCATCTGCTAATTATTTTTTAGATAGTTTGGCAATTTTTGCATACTCATCAACCAATACTGCACCGTATTTTTGCCCTCAAAAATATTTGGATGTCAATTAAAGAAGTTAAATAGATACATCGGAAAGGCCTGTCAGAAAGTTTTGGTCAATTAAGTATTTGATAGATAACTCAAAACAAGCAGTATTACGACCAAGCGTGTAAACATGCACTTTTGACAAGCTGATTTGTGTATTTAACACAAATTGCCCGTTTTCTTTGTCCCAATCGTTGGATAAGAAGATTAAATATTCGCCTGTAAACGCCATTTTCCTAATTCGAGTCTAAGCCTTGCTGTACGGCTAGCTTCAGCGAAAGAGATTAACTGAGACAGTAAGTACGAGAACAGACAAGGCTAGCCTATGCAATTATCTTAACACTCGTCGCAACAAAGTTAAAATGTAAAAGTTTCCGATAAAACTCATTAGACATGTTTTTATGACATAAGCAACTCTTTTCTTTGAGACATGCAATGTTCAGCGGAAACTACGGAGCCTATAAACTAGATAATTGGACGTTTTCCGCAACTTCATGGCAGCAGGCGAGGAACCGTTAATTATGACGTCACAGGGTGCAGGTCAAAGTTACTTAGCCGTGTGTTTACTGAAATAAGCTACCGATAAAATAAGTATTGCGCATCATCCACATCACATGCAAAATCTTATAGTCTCACATATGGCGTGTGACCTAACATGAAGCGAGGTACCTCCTTTTCCAGGGCTTTACTTCATTGGTTGTAAGTGAACTTTAGACCCCCCACACTCATCCACCAGATAAGGCCTATACCGAAGTGATAAAATATCACAATGTGAAATTTGTCAATCAATTGAAACTACATTAGTCTACATGGTTAAAATATAACAAATGGATGCTTTTCTGTCCAGATCAAGAGTTATGAAATATTATTCAGGAAATTAAAAGAATTTATTTTAAACCCAATTAGCACTCAATGTCACTCACCAATCTAGCTGCTAGCTGCCATGTGTCCAGGCAAACACGGTACATTTACGATTATCGTTAATCTTATTAGAATGTGAGGTAAGAATTCACTTGGACTGAAAATGTCTATAGGGCAAATAGTCAACAACTGTCGTTGGTTATAAATGAACATTACAGCCCCCCCCCCCACACACA
>JAODAF010341626.1:0-15291 GCA_027574765.1 Molpadia intermedia
GAAAGAAAAAAACTAATCTCACGTGCGATACTTTTCGTGGTAATCCCGCAAAGAGGAATGCAATTGAAATTGAAACACATCTCTTCGTCAGTCGGCTGCACTTTTTCTTTACCACCCAATTGCCCTCCATACATAGATTCCCAAAAATAGTTTTTCTAATTCTGCAAAATTATTAAACCGAGGCCACATTTTTATGTTTCTAAGCTGTGAAAGCTTCCGTTTCTTCGTGCCTCAATAATAATTGGATTACTATAATTCTTGAGTCATAGGATTGTGAGATCTTGGAAACATTGAAAAGAATCCACCTATACTTATTCCAGTCTATTAAAATATTAATAAGAGAGATATTATAGCAAGGAATTATCGATATGAATGAAAAATACGGGTATGCAGGCTGACAAGGTATAGCGCATTGAAAGTTAGTGAATGGTATCCAAACTAAATCCAGGGAAATGGTGGAACACTTCCGGTCTTATGTATGCGTGGCTTAAATATGATATATCCTATCAATTACCGTTTTATCTACATTGATACCGGTTCTCTATTTTGCCAATGAGCTCGAGGGACATTATCGAGAGACAATACAATATATACAACAAACAATCGATATGGACAAACAATACATATATGTACCGTAATGTATATCATTGGTAACGGTAAGCCATACAACCAAATATTATCGCACCGTACCCTTTTCTGAGTACCCCAGAGATTGTTCCCAAGAAAAGAGTGTGTTTTAACTCGAAAAAGAGCGAAAAGTCACTCCAATTGTATTAAAATATTTCACTCTTTTTCGAGAGTGATCACTGGGCTCACTGTTTGGATATTAGAGTGTATGTTGGTCAATATTGTCCCAGCTGAAGGCAAGCGAATGGTGTATAACTTCCGGTCTACTGGACTGCGTGGCTAGCTATTGACAATCCTTTTGACCATGAGGGTTGTCTGAGGGGCGGGTCACTCTTGACCATGAAGGTTGGCTGAGGGGCGGGTCACTTATTGACTATCAGGGTTGGCATGATGTCGTGCTTAACGTTTCGTCTACATGGTATTGCGCATGCGTATATACATTATACGTATACCGGTACGTATTTAATTGACCGTACCAATAAGGTACTATGCTTTCTAACTTTCTTGGTAATATTAAATATCCTCCCACGCAATGTATTTTCTAATTTCGTCAAGTTGATGATATACCAGCACTCCCCCGAAATGTAAAGCGGGAGTGGTGGGGTGTAGAGGTACCGTACTACTATCGTGCTTCTTGCTAAAGGCGGACCTATGCCCTCTGGTCGGGCTACTGCCCAGACAACACAATAGTAATACCTCCTGTACTGCGCTAATGTGCTACTGTAACTTCAAGGCGTGGAAATGACAGAGAAGACGCGAACTCTAACACTAGTCGACTAGTCTCCCGTTAACGCCACATGTTCTTCGGGTCAGGTCTTCTTATCACTTCTGTGTTCAACAGATTGTCACTATTCGCAAACCAGATGTGACAAGATCTCGCAAAAGAGAGGGCGGTATTAGACGATATCATTCACCCGTAAAGTTGACACTGTGCGATGAGCCAGACGAAGTACTTCAATATCAGCCCTCCCACAGATTCATACTCGCAAAGAGCTGTGAAATTGTTTTAACAATATAATACATCGATGAGTATTTATGGAACCTGGTAGACCAGACCGAATACTTCTCATTTTACGCCCTGTCAAACAAAATGAACTTATCGGGGTGAATCATGATGGGTTCCAGTAAAAGAGCCACTGTCATGGAAACATGTCACGTGGTGGTGGCCGTGCTGGTTCAACAAATTCAAGACTGTAAAACCTAGAAAACCCATTATTACAGCACCCGTGGTACCATACGCCCAAATATACACCTGGTTGATGGTTTTATATCATCATACATGCCGTGGTTTCACTTAAAATAGAGGCATCCGTCAGACTATAGTCTCGTTCTGATGAGGGACATTGTCATGAGTGGCGAAATAAGCATACTTTCACCAAATCATGGTCGCATCAAATGAGTAAATATAAAACAGCTTATGATATCAGTGATTGTTGGATCATTGTTGGATATCTTCTCGGGTTGTTACAAGATGGATGCCGCAACCACGGCGCTGATCGTCTTGCTTTATACTGGCGTTAGGGATACTACATGCATCACGTGGTCATGGGATAACCGATCGTAGAACCAGCTGTCGAATATGACTTTATCAATTATGGTACACATGTACATGCATTGCCGTCGCGAATTTGTACAGTACAACACTGGTACCATTCATTTCTTATTTTTGTTTAGGTGATCAAAGAGACCACATTGCCATATGTGAACAAAGTATAGAGCGAGGAACATCCTACCTCTCGTCATTCTGTGTTATGTGTGCGTTTATACACGAAAACTTCATACAGCCGTATAGCTTTAGTGTCCATACTAGATTAAGAGCTGCGAATGACGCGTATGAACACACCTCGATCTGGCGTCGGGGCACTGCTATCAGGTCTCGATGAACATGCATGTGGTTAATCCCATATTTTTTTTTATCACAAACCATTATTCGATTAAGCATGTATGGTTATACATGGATGCACCTCCAACACATCCATTCGTACGGAAATGATTAGAGCTGACCCAGTAAAATCTATGTTTGCAGGTCGGAACAACTCTTATTCAAGAACAAGAACAACTTTTATTCCACTGCCTTCGTGAAGTTTACGGTCGTAAAATCAACCAAAACGACTTAAAGCAAGTAAACTGGAACCAGTGTGATGTGACCTTGACCATGGCAATAAAGCAATGTCCTTTGCATCATGGGTATTGCAGGCTTACATGACGTAAGTGAGGTGCCTCGAAATACGAAGGTCAGTATTTATTAAGGAGATGTGTGTCTGCTTGGATGGTTGAGCTTGTTGACACGAATATTATGGAAAATTCTTGGGCCAGATAACGACATTTCATCGATTGTTACTGTGGCCTGTGCCCTCTTCATGATAATTTGATAAACAATGTTCGGCCTCGCATGACTACCCGACCTATATCTAACCGCTCACGAGGAGTGACTCCAAGCAACAAGTCGTTCTGTTCCTAAATGACGTTAACTTATTATTTTTGACTAACAATCATATTCGAAATTAGCACCGTCTCAATATCAATAGAAGCTCCTTGGTCAGACCAGTAGCAGCTCCCTGGTCAGATCAGTAGCAGCTCCCAAGTTAGACCAATATCAGCTCCCTAATCCGACTAGTAACAGCTCCCTAATCAGACTAGTATCAACTCCCTGGTCAGACCAATAACAGCTCCCTAGTCAGACCAGTACCAGCTCCCTAGTCAGACCAGTAGCAGCTCCCTAGTCAGACCAGTAGCAGCTTCCTAATCCGACTAGTAACAGCTCCCTGGTCAGACCAGTACCAGCTCCCTGGTCAGACCAGTACCAGCTCCCTAGTCAGACCAGTACCAGCTCCCTAGTCAGACCAGTACCAGCTCCCCGGTCAGACCAGTAGCAGCTCCCTAGTCAGACCAGTAGCAGCTCTCTAATCAGACTAGTAACAGCTCCCTAATCAGACTAGTAACAGCTCCCTAATCAGACTAGTATCAGCTCCCTGGTCAGACCAATAACAGCTCCCTAGTCAGACCAGTACCAGCTCCCTGGTCAGACCAGTATCAGCTCCCTGGTCAGACCAGTAGCAGCTCCTAAGTCAGACCAGTAGCAGCTCCCAAGTCAGAAAAGTAGCAGCTCCCAGGTCAGACCAGTAGCAGCTCCCTGGTCAGACTGGACCAGTATCAGCTCCCTGGTCAGACCAGTAGCAGCGAGTCCTTGATCAGACCAATAGCGAATCCCTGGTCAGACCTAGCAACTCCCTTGTCAGATTAATAGCAGCTTCTTCGTCAGATCAATAGCAGCTCCCTGGTCTGACCAGTTGCAGCTCTCTGGGCAGCACCCTGGTCAGACCTGTAGCAGTTCCCTGGTCAGACCAATAGCAGCTCCCTAATCCGACTAGTATCAGCTCCCTGGTCAGACCAATAGCAGCCCCCTTGTCAGACCAGTAGCAGCTTCTAAGTCAGACAAGTAGCAGCTCCCAAGTCAGACAAGTAGCAGCTCCCAAGTCAGACAAGTAGCAGCTCCCAAGTCAGACCAGTAGCAGCTCCCAAGTCAGACAAGTAGCAGCTCCCAAGTCAGACCAGTAGCAGCTCCCAAGTCAGACCAGTAGCAGCTCCCAAGTCAGACCAGTAGCAGCTCCCTGGTCAGATCAGTAGCAGCGAGTTATTGATCATACCAATAGCAAATTCCTGGTCATACCTAGCAACTCCCTGGTCAGACCTAGCAACTCCCTTGTCAGATTAATAGCAGCTTCTTGGTCAGATCAATAGCAGTTACCTGGTCTGACCAGTATCAGCTCTCTGGTCAGACCTAGCAACTCCCTGGTCAGACCAGTAGCAGCTCGTTCCATGGTCAGACCAGTGGCAGCTCACTCGTCAGACCAGTAGCAGCCCCCTGAGTAAACCTGTAGCAGCTCCCTGGTCAGAAGATACTGGACATGGTAGGACTCGTCCTTCAGAGAGAAGCAATTGACCTTCCATTCACTGACCGAATGGTTGATTGTCGTTATGGTCATGTAAGGTTGCAAAACAACCCTTGGGGTGTCCGTTTCATTTTATGACAGTGCGAGTTCTTACTTGTCATGTATTGGTAGGTCAGTTTGTCTGGACAAGAGCTAACGTTATTGCCTCTAAACATCCGAGTATGACGGGATAGTTGTTAGCCATACACGTACCATGCATTAGTACCTCCATGGTTCCCCTTTGATTGGTATGTCACGATTTTTTATGCCTAATCAGATGTATTGTTTGGCTTCCGTTTATAATATCGAGTTTTTACATCTTTTTATGGGTCAGGAAGTCGTGGTATGAAGTAATTGAAACCATGCATTTTGTTCGTTTAACGAGCCTATTCATCCACTGCTTACTGAGTTGTTTGATGAATAACGTGTCGTGTATTGACTCCAGTTAAGCCTAGCTCAGCGGGTCGCTAGAGGGCTCGACTGGGTCATCGAGGTGACAAAATTTCCGGAGACTGTATTCTTCGCAGTCAAGGTAACTGTCTATTTCTAAATAGTGTCATTTGTTGCTATTCAAATGATATGGGAAAGAAATTATTTGCACAACTTATTCATGAATTTAAAGGGAACAAGATCAGTTTTTCCAGAACAAGTTGGTGTTTGATTAAATTGCGCAATATTTTACAAAATTCTAGAAACCGTGCCGGACCGCAGTGATATTAGTCCCCAACGGAACCACACTGACCGTACTGTATGACGATGAATGGTGGTAATGCAGAGAACTTATCGTACTGATTGGTACCCGTGAAATGGCTTCAGTATCATGTCGCCGCATATTCGGGAAGGATCAGCCAGTTGCCGAAAGGTTCGGAGGGATGATTTGACGCCATGGTATAGCCGTGACGGAGCCGTGATCTGAGCTTTACTACTGTTGATGGGTCCCTGCTTTTGTTGAATTGTATGCAAATATTTCTCCATATCGCCTAGTGCTACGTAGAAATTCGTAGGGTCTCCCAATCCTGTATCAGACTTGGGTTTACTCATTGGCTTATGCCTCCTGAAATAGGGACCCAACTGGCAATGACCACCCGTAACCCCTATTAAAGCCTCGGGCAGCTCAGTGACATAGCTGGAAACCAATGCTTTACGTACGTACCCGTGTTCGGTCACCCGTCCGAGGGTAGTGGGACCTTCTCCGGGCGCTCCCATTCTTCTTCCGCACCAGCCCGAGGTTTGCCAATGCCCTATATGTATTTCCACCCTACAGGGCGGAAACACGTATATCATACCTTGCCTTTCCATGTGACTATGCACCAGTCTAGTTTGGTTGATCCATACCAAAGAAGAGAGTGGTCGAAGTACTGTATATCATAGAGTGACGTCTTTTAGCGTGGTTTCTATATATACATTTGTTATATTGTCGTTAAATATATGTAACAAGGCACTGCTGCATAATGTGCATGTTATGGGGGTAGTTTTAGGTACGCCGGGTCCCCTACCGGAAGACGTTAGGCGGTTCCACCTAAATTTGGCGGTAACCCCCAAGACCCCGCTTTTATTTTGAATACTGCACATAGATCCCTTCCAGCTTAAGTGTCCCGTGAATATTTTCAAGACGTGGTATAGGTAGGTTATGGTGTAGCGCGTTGCAACATCGTGAAACAGCCCTTATATCAGTATAAAATTATAACTTCAACAAGTACAAGTGTATTAGGTTACGTGGTAGTTTCAGCTGTACAATTTTACGGGACCATGCAATATTAAATAATATAGCCTACATACAAACACTGTTACACCGGAAACGACTTTGGGATCACCATAACCGCTGGCATTATTTTTCGTAATTGATGAAAATGATATCTTTAATCCGGTCACTCTGATAATGATACAGTTAGGAAAGACTGTACACGTTTGTTTATTTCATGAGTAAGTCCCATATATTCTCAAAATACAGGTACTTATAGAATTGAGGGTTGTATGAAAGGAGAAAAAACGCTCAATAAAATGAACACTGGTCGTTCGTTTAAAAACTTTTCACTCATGAGTAGGTATCTTCAAAAGCTTTATTAACAACACCGAGTACTTCTTGCCACTCCACCCATAGATTATTCTCAGATAGCAAACGATCACTTTGAAGGCGACAATAAGGTTAACCAAATCATTAATATCCTTTATATGTGTGGTGCTTATTTAAGTGAGTGTTAGTTTCATACTCGTGGCGTCCTATAGTGTCGACCTGATCGTCATGTGTGAGTTTTCCTTACTATTGTTTCACATGAAAGTGCATTTGAACTTTATTATCATGTCTGAATCATGGACCCATCAACAGTATACGATCACACTAACATGTGCCCATGGCCCAGTGTTGTTATGGCCGTTGCTTTATTGTCAGTGGCGGTCATTTTGAAAAAGGTACCTTTTAAATTTGAACCATGATTTTTTGCCCGAATGATATGAATTCTTTGCAATTGCATTATGATGGTCATATTCCCTGATATCTGCTGCTGAAATCAGAACTGACATCCCACTAATGGTGCCCATGGTCCAATGTGGTCAGGGCCATCATGCCTTCTTTGCCAGTGGCGGCCAATTTCAAAAGGGACATTCAAAATCTGAAATGAACAAATCAGTAATCACATCCCTCTACTTTAGCCCATGAATCTATATTGTTGGGGTCATTGCCGCTGGGTATTTTATCAGTGGCAGCCATTTTAAAAAGGGTCAGTTGAGCCATGGACATTGTTGAATGAAATGGGGTAGGTAGCACTGCTACTCTTTGCGTTCCAGAAGAGGAGAGACCATGGGCACATTCATTCCAACCTTTGAAGTGTTGTAATAAATTGTCAGATCATTTTCCATCGTGTCAAGTTGTTTCTTGAGTGAGCCACCCTGCAGACAGTATCACCACGTGCTCAAAGGTGGAACATCTCTCTATGGAAGGCGCTATAGTAAAAATCTTATAAAAGCCAAGGAAATGTTGTGTCAGGAGCATAACGTCAGTATTTGATATACTATCATTCTATTCTGCGGTTTGTCGTTAACGTATATCCTGTCGAGGACACATTCTTTATTAACACGGCCTCCCGATCTTATCCCTAAGGTCCAATTTCTCGATGACTTCAAAGTAGCGGCATTCTAAAACTAACAGTCCTCGAATCGTAAACAACTGGAGAGGTGACCCGAGAGGTAAACCTCCGGGCAACAAGCTGGCGAGTGGCGACCTTACCAGCGTAGAGATTAACTTGCACTAAACAGTGAAATTCATTAAGGATTGCGGGAAGCGTTGATATTGGAAATGTAAAAACTTCAGTTCTGTGATTATTAAATGAAATAATGAAGCAATATTTCCATGTTGAAACTAAGTTTGACAATAAAATTAAAATAAAACTTGGCCCATGTATGCTATGTTTTTGCGACGGATCCAAGATTCCATAAGGGAGGCCAAGCAATTATTATGAGGAGGGTCCGTCCTGGAGGAGAGGTATAGTGGAAGGTGATTAGATGCGAAAAGTTCACAAAGAGGAGGGGCTACCCTCCCATTATACCCCCTCACCCAGGACGGACCATCCCAATAATTGCTTGCACTCCCCTCCCCTGGATCAGTCACTATGCACACACTATGTATAGACATCATTATAGGTTTACTTAAGCTTAGGTATACATAATTCTCTGCATTACCCTTTCTTACAATACGGTATGTGATGCAGTGAATTTACAATGTATCCTACAGCTCCCGTTTTATGCGAATAGTTCACCAGCACTGTCCGTAATTATTTTCTATTTGTGTGAGTCAACGATAAATGATATAGTGATACCGGTACTTTCGAAATGGACCCCGCTAGTCGATAGAAGGAAACGTACCGGTACATTACACATTGTGGCCATTGATATAATCATGTGGGTAGATATAGCTGTACGGGTGGTCATTAAATTTGGCTATTTTTGGAATAGGCTTTTTATTCTAAAATAGAAAAATGGAGAGTCTGATTTCCTTGGGTCACCTTTACGCTATGTATGTATTCATCTGAATATAAAGAGCGTAATATAGCTTCCAGTAATTTGGTGTCGTTTTGGATGGGAATGTTCTGACAGCCAGTTTGTATATTCTTTCCAACCATGGAAGTGGTATATTGAGGCGATAAAAATGTATGCTGGGTTTTAAAACGGTACAGTGTCGTACATCAGCGCAATGATACTGTGGAAAACTAATCGTGGTATGTAAGAAACATACGCTTGACTCATTAAACGTCAAAAGATCACCCATACAGGGGCTAAAAGGTCGTTGTGGAGGCTTACGAGGGCAGACCAATTAAACCATGTCAGTGGCTTTCCAAATTGATTTAGAAGTATAGGATAAGGAATGACAGTTTATTGCACTTAGTGACGGCATGACATATGTAGATATTGTTTAAAGGGTGTATATGATACAAGGGCTGTAAGAATGATGTCGAACCAGTATATCATGTCCAGAGTCCGACCCTTCAATATACATGGCTACAAGACGGTGTGGTTGCCCGTGGCGTCGGCGCGTCGTTAGGAATTTGTAAACAGGGGGACACCAATACCACCCATTTCAACAAGTAGCCTAATATCGACGGACGTTTCTGCTACTGATATATATTTTTCATAACGGGTTTGTGTAGGGTACGGGTTGGGGCGGCAAGATCATCTACCATCCAGTATCACCTATACAATCAGGTAACATTAGGGGGTCGGCTACATTTTGTAATAATGGGTACCGGTATCGTGTTAGTGTGGAAGCCTATAAGGGATATTTGTCGGGCGGTGTCGAACTATAGATAGGCGGTCGACCCGATATCCTGATATATCATGGCCCAGCGCGGCATCCGTATGCTGTTAATAACGTCGGCATAGCGACTTCAGTCTCGAGCTCCATGTGAGCATGATATGGCTTGTAGGCTTCTCCTCTCCTTCGTGGCAGAACATCTCATGTTGGTATGAATGGTTAAGCCTATAAACACTAGTTAACCATGCAGTCTCGTGTCCCTGACGTTTACATATACGCGTGAAGGGGCACAGCTTATTTGTCATTTGGTACACATAGTGAAACACGTTTTCCATTGGACCGAGTCAATCACCCTTCCATTCGGCGCCACTGCTATACCGTCAGTAGATACTGATGTCGGGCAGATGGAAGCATAATAATATGTCACATGCCACCAGGAATTTTGGTTGGAGTAGTTTCGAAAGAAGAAAATTATGCTGCCTGTACACATAGTTGACATAGATGATGAGTAGATTGTGGGTCAATATTTGATACGATACCCACGTGCAAGCAATCTTTGCGAGTCACCGGGACGGTAGTAAGTATCAACGACCGGAAAGATTTTACATAACTGGTTCAGGCAATATATTTACACGATGGTTTAATACTTTGACATTTTTGACAAACTGTGGAGCTTTTTTCGATAAGACAGACTATACTTACTGGTGTCGATTACTTTCATTGCGTCTGCCATTCTTGTTTATGTTTTCGTTTAGACTGAGTAGGATGTCGTCGTTAAGGTATCTAAACTGAACCACAGCTGATCGCAAAAACAGGCCTTCCATGATTTTTGCGGTTTGACAACTTAGAAACGTTATACCTGAGTTAAATACTTGAATGTTAGTAGACCTAATATTGTTCATAATTTTGTAAATCATCTTCACTGAAATTGTATCCGACTACCGTCGGTTGTCTGTTCCTTCGATTTTCAATCATAGGCGGATCTATGGGGTTGGAAGTAGGCCTAGGCTATAACAAACTTATAAAGAAAGAGATGAAGATAAAAATAAATGAAACTGTAAATTCTATATATATATAGGCCAACAGGATATATTGATATACGGTATGACACACACACACACACACACCGTTATGCAATTCTCGGAGGCAATTCTAAAAGTAACAAACCCTTAGTTTCATACAACCAGATCGCCAACCACCCCTACACCCAAAAATGAGTGTAATCAGGGAGGGGTCGTTGAGGAGATTTGTTGTCAGAGGTTGGGGTGGGTTGACAGACTCGTACACCTACATAAAAACCCGGGATGATTAAATACATGGACCAATCCCCCTTGACAACAAAAGTGGCAGTTATACCGGACTCGAGTATACAGCCCTGTGACTTTCCTCAACACATCATCACATTTCTATTTACTTTTGTATGTTACGATTAAAAAGTACATTGTGTTATAATGACTTCGAAACAATTTGATCCATCAGTGTATATCAAAGAGACGACCGACAAACTTCGTAGCACAGAGAACAGGCTGTCAGGAAAGGAAACGCTTGTATCTGCATCAAGCTATAGCCACAAGTAAATAAAAACCTTCCTGTGTTCATTATTAGCGGTTACGTAGTCAATTGTTAAATGCGGCAGGGTCTACGGAGAAAATCAAGGCGGCTCGATCTTGGATTGTTCCCATGCCAAAACTTGTGTACCGTTCGTGGCCCTTAATACGATAATAATATCGCCGCCTTTCTGGTTTATTTGCGTCTATAATGATGGACTAATGTTATTAAAGTAAATATATGACGTCACTATATACAATATTGAAATGATAATTGATTGAGTAATTTCATGTAGGTTTCTTCAGTGACCATTAATAATATAAATATCCATTTGTTTATTCAAATATTAATATTATGAGTTATTGGGCGTCAATACCCACGGGATTTAGACTAGTTGTGAGATATCGGACCAATTATTATATAATATTGAATCCGATATTCTATCTTGACATTGGGCGTCAATATCCACGGGATTTGGACTATAGTTGTGAGATATCGGACCAATTATTATATAATATTGAATCCGATATTATATCTTGACAGTGATTGCAGTGATGTCGATCATGAATATGACCTGTTTGTCTTTCTTTATTATGTATGGTGAGTATTCAATTTATCTATGTTAGAGGAGCAGTATTTCTATATAAAGAATTAAAATAGATTTGAGAGCAATTGTCCTTATCTTGCACACTGAGTTGACTTCAATTTGTGCAGCACTTCAACCGTCGCTGGTACTTCATGCCAACATACAGAACCTAAGGGCTTAGACAATTCTTTATTTGTCATTGTTTATTAGTTATAACACGCTTTTAAGAATCTTAATAGTAAGAATAAAGCATAATATTAAGATTTTAAATTTTTGCAGTTATTGTTATTTACTTGTATTCATAAATTATATTTAGGCTATATGTGTGTTAATACTGTCGCAACGACGTGAATAGGAAAACAAAATTCAACCTTCGAGGGTGTGTCTCCATTTGATGAGCAATAACACAAAATGGATGCTAACCTGAAGTAGCCTAAAACTGTCTTTTAGAATTGCAAACGCATAAAACTATGATGTATGGTACGAACAAAAAAGGAACCTTGGTAATGGACAGTTTATTACAAAGTGAAAGTGATTGCATTATTCGTTTTTCACGGACAAGCACAGTTATATATTACTTTAAAGAAGTCATTGTATATTTAAGCAATTAGTTTTTATCTATTAAAAGCTTCGTCCAAATGAAATCAACAGAGATAATGTCCTTCTAATTATAATAAACGGTCTGCTTCAACGTGATAATAACCCTTGTACATCTAGTTTCTATATACAAACCACTTCATTAGTTGATAATAAACTTTAACCTCTATCTTGTGGGCGAGTTTCGAGATCTAGGAATTTCCTGTTTAAATAGAAACAATATCATATGATAGGTTCTATAATGTTGTAGACATGAAAGCATGTAATCCTGCATAGGGTTATGCTGTTTGTGCGGGTGGGATGTTTTGAAGGCACCAAAACATTAATAACCTAAATTAAATCGAATTGGTAAAACCGTATTACTAACATAATTAATTGAGTAACTGAAAAGCTAAGGTCTCCTGGGACATTGACATGCCTATCAATTTTCCCTTATGAAAAGTTAGTAAAAATGTAGGCTATAGAAACTCCACTAATTTATTTTTATTTATACCAGATGTATAATAACTATATAATGCTTAGTGAAGTTAGTGGTGGTGTACAAAAGGGCAAATAAAGTACTAATTAAGGGCCGCCTCACTTTAATACTTAGTCCTATTTTTGGTGAGGATAGGCGAAGTAGTGTCTGAAAATAAACTTTTCCATTGCGGAAGTGACTACATGGTACGGTGATTATGGCAAAAATAGGGGTACGGTAACATGCGATTATTTTAGTAGAGTTACCAAATAATATGTTAATATATTGACTACATATGCTCTGTAACACAGATAACACTCTCTGTGTTGAGGAGATGATAATATGTGGAGACTTAATGTTCTTTTTATCTGCAGCATTTGCCTTTCAGGAGACAAAAGCCTACCTAACATCCAATACCACGGGTTACAGACGTACGTATTGACAAAATACATTAGTGTTGATTGCGCTAGTATAAATAACATTCCTATAACGATTCCTGCCCTAACTGAAATTGTGTTTCATAATCTTCTGTTAAAACTACAAATGCTTGTTCTACTGGTTACAACAGTGTACACAATGAGGCCGGAAATCGATACGACTAATCCCATAACAAGTAAATAATTTTCAACAATACTTAAAAAACGCCAAATGCTATAAATCGATGTTGTGTAACAATGGATTGTGTTCCTTTGTTTTCTTGTGTGTGTGTGTGTGTGTGTGTGTGTAGGGTAGAAACTGAGTCAGGCCCGATGTATGTATATCGTATATTTGATTTCTTGGTATATACAATGCATGATCTGTCGATATCCAAGTAATTGCGTTCAATACTCTTAAAGTATATCATAGTAAATGAACACAGCATAAATTGAATTGTTATCTAAGAATAATGTGTTATTACAGATACTTCCATTTAGTAGATTATAAAATTTCACCGGTTGGGTTTATATCTGACAACACCGAAAGGTCACACAGAGATCAAGAAGTTGTACATTTCGTTGCTAATGGGTCCAAATATACAGGAATATGTCATTACATTCCAATGTAAGATGGCAGTACAAGCATGGTGATTAACGAAATAGCAATGCTTTCTAAAATTCAAAATATAATCGAGAAAGCTACACAGTTTTCTTGATTTAGGAGATAAATATGAGGGCGTCCGGTCATTAATGCGATTTAACACCAATGATGACGTCATCAAGGAGGCGGAGCGGACCGAGGCGATAGTGGCGATTATTAAACTTTTCTTCCAACGTATAGTTATAGCCAGTTTCAATTGTGAATCGATACTAAGGTTCGATTCATTTTGACCAATCAGAACGCAGGAAACTGGTATTTATGAATCAATAGAAAAACATTGCAACATGTGATCGCACTACACTCAGGGTTCTTTTTTAAATCTTGGCAAATTCAGTACTTTTATTCCCAACAGAGCCACACTTAAGAAATGTGTTAGTCTGTTTATAAGAATCAGCAAGAAACCATCGTTCAACTCATTAGATATTCTTCTAATGTAGATACAAAGTTTGCTTAATATCTTCTAAGAAAAAAATAAAAAGATATTCGTCGTGTAGAAAGTCTTAAAAATATTTTTTACATCATTCTGTGCAAATTAAGCCGAGCTACACGGCATCAGATGGTGCATTCACATATTACCAACTTTCACTTTATTTGCAGATTGTCACGTATTTTACGACTTCTGAATGTGGGTTTGGTGTACGAACATACTTCTAACCATATGAACAATATACCCAACCAAGAAATAATCGAATCATGCATAAATAAATTGATTAACAGAGTATGGCATAAAAAGGAATCTGATAAACTGTGCAATCCAAAATTTTCAACTGAAAGCCCACAATGAGATATAAAACAGAACATGCATATATCAGGTACTGCTAATCAGATAGCAATGCCTGGTGTATAGGTGCATAACACATAAACCAGGCTTATGTTATATTATTAGCAAATTATTTCAGAATTAGGCTTGGTAAGAAGTGCAAAGGTTTGTTCGAAGTTAGTCTTAGTTTTTCTATTCAAATTTCTTCTAGTGCGCCCTCACTTATAGACTTGAATATCAGCTTAAACTTTTGCACGTTGGCAGAGCACTTTTAACTTTTTTGTTCAATCAAAATAGCAAATTACATATATATATATGACCTGTCTCGTTACACATTATGTGTGTACACACGTTAACAGTATCACAGTAATGGTTTTCTCATTGTGAACCCCGATGTAAACACTGTTTAGACTTATACTGACTAGCCATTTGAATATCTATGTGAGTAATGAACATAAATTCCGCCTGTTAGGCTTGTGTGATCAAGGAATACATACTGGTTAATCTTAGTTAGGCCTAACGTAAACTGTAACAGTAACTCGTTGTGTATTATTATTTTCAGTGAAGTCACTAACGTTAGGCCCTAGTTATTTCAGCCATTGTCTTGTTTACTGTCAACGTTGTCATGCCATTGTATTTGGGATAATTGGTAAACGGTGGTTTAACCAAACGAAAATT
This sequence comes from Molpadia intermedia, assembly GCA_027574765.1. Taxonomy (NCBI): domain Eukaryota; kingdom Metazoa; phylum Echinodermata; class Holothuroidea; order Molpadida; family Molpadiidae; genus Molpadia; species Molpadia intermedia. Next base: position 15,007 of record JAODAF010341626.1, read on the forward strand.
GTTTCTCTTACAGTTTACAAATTTATACTTGCGAACTTTACTCTTGTACTAGACTAGGCTAGGCACAACATCTGCCGAGTCTTTTCGGTGATTATTGATTACCACCCCCAAGTAAAAATCACTGCTGTTGTCTTTATGTGTCTACTCCCTCCGTAAATCACGACGACAGTTATCTTTACTGACATGATTAGAGGGAAATAACAGAACGAGAATAAAACTGGGGCGTGATCGATGTTTGGCCGTAAAACATTAACAAAGGCTATAGAGAACAGGATTTAATAATGG
>JAODAF010343846.1:0-22898 GCA_027574765.1 Molpadia intermedia
GTGTCATAATACTACTTTTGGAGTGCTTCATTTAGGGTGTTCACAGATTTAGGGTCAGTGGTCATCTAGTGGTCATTTTGGGTCATTTTATGAAAACAATGCAATGTGTGAGCTCTGCACCGTTGGTGCTGTAGTTCTAGTTGGATTTTCTGAAGGGCTTGTCGCAAATTATATTTGCCGAGTTTGTAAGATGCATCGTGATGTAATAAGAATAAGTTCAGCAGAGCAACATAATTTACTTCGGACAATTGAAAACTATCAGAGAGATCTAGATCAAGATAACTTGCAAGAAACTGGTATCAAATCACCATGTTCACTAAATGGTATTTCCAACTTCCATATAATCAACAATCGATCACCAGATATCATGCATGATTTGTTGGAAGGTGTTTGCCCTTTGGAGGTTAAACTCATTTTAAATGAGCTAATCAGAAGCGGCTGCTTTTCATTAAATGTACTAAATGGAAGGATTACAAGCTTTAATTATGGATTTCCGGACAAACGAAATAGGCCGTCAATAATTTCAGCGTATATAGTCTTCGATCGCCAGATGGTGCAGCTGGGCAAAATGCCGGACAAATGTGGTGCTTGATTCGCCACCTGGCTCTGATGCTTGGAGATCTTGTTCCTGAAGATGATGAGCATTGGGAACTACTTTTGATTCTGCTCGACTGTATGGACCTTATATTTTCTCCTGTAGTAAGCATAGCAGAAACACCACCATAAACTCATCCTTCAGCTGTTTCCAGATAGACACCTGAAACCCAAACACCACTTCATGACGCACTATCTCCTTCTGCTATTCAGCTATGGGCCCCTCATTAACCTATGGGTCATGCGGTTTGAGGCATTCCATAACTTTTCCCGTCGATTGTCACACATTGTATGCAATTTTCAGAACATTGCGAAAACACTAGCATATCGTAACCAAATGCTGTTATGCTTCAATATCATGTCCAAGAAAGCATTTGCTGACAAATCAATTGAAGTAGGTCCAGGAGAATCTGTCATAATTGCCACTCTTGACAATGCAGATGAAATTTCACGAAGCATGAATACAGCCCTCTATGATGAGAAGTTTTTGGGACACATTATCAGGAGAATTTGATGGTTATCACCGACAAGGAAGATGGATTTCCAACTTTTGCCAAGATCATACATATTATTGTCTGTGACATGAACGTTACTTTAATGTGTGCACCGTGGCACACTATTGGATTTGATAGACATTATCATTCATATGTTGTTGAACCTAAAACACATCAAAATTTAGATTTTGTTCGTGTGGAAGAATTGATTGACTTTATGCCATTGCAAGTCAACACATCTTACAAGAGAGATTGTCAGAAATTCTTTATTTCACCTCGCCACAATCTTGGTTAAGGATAAACCAGGAGTTCTATGGAGAATTAATATTTCCATGCACCTTGCAAAATTATGTCCTTAATCTATAATTGTTTTTATAATTGTCATACTCATTGTTGCAGTATGTAAAAATATAATTTAGCACGGCATAGACTTACACAGTAAACTACTGTATGCCATAGAAGGCACTAATTCACGAACATCACACTATCAACTCTAAATAGTACATTAATTGACACAAGTCTTGGATTTCATCCCAACGCTATTTTCATCATTCTAAATTAACAGTACACATTCATCGCAACGCATTTCTACATTTTAATTCGACAGTGGTGGTCAGTTATTTCATCTACATGTATGTTATCGCCTAGCCTACTTGTACTGTGCATGTAATGTTGTTAAAATCTGGTTTTGGTTTTGGGGTTTCTTGTGGTGGTGGTTGTTTTGAGGGGTTCCTTGGTTGTTTTGTTCTGTGGTTGACCGGTTTTGGCCTTTTTGGCCCTTGTCGTTTTGTCAAGTAAAAAGCACAGTGTAGCAGTCGTATTACGACTACAATGACTAATTTTATACAGTACCAGCATACTCAGATTGACGAATGTACATCTACACCATTTGGATACACCGTCAACCACACACCCCAGCCAGCAAAACATGACGGTCCGTCGAGGTCTTGGTCGGTAACGGAGCGGCAGTCAGCGGTGGAGGCAAGCCGACAATGGACCGACAACGGACCGTTAGTGGTTTTTATTCCTTCATATCGTCTAAACAATAACGGCTAGCCACTGAAGGACCGTTGGCGGACCGCTGCGTATTCATACAGGCGGGACGCGTAATTTTTTTCCCCAGGTCGGACGAGGGCAACAACCAATCATATTGCTGGGATCAGGTCACATGTCCCCTTTTGAAAACCCCTTTCTGATACTTTATTTTAGATTTAGAAGACAAAATATGATCGACCGACCTTGAATTAAAGCTTACCCTAACCTTAATTCTAACCCTAACCCTGTTTTTGAAAAGAATTAAGAAAATACTGAGAAATACTGAATATGCAAAAACCCTCGTCCGACCTGGGAAAAAAAATTGCGCGTACCGGACAATTATTGGCGCCTATATTTGGCAAGTGCATTATGGGTATACCAAATTAAAATGCACATCACAACACATGATATGCAGACACAGCTAGCATGCACTGCACTGTATTACTAAGTATACTGTATAGCCTAGGCCTAGTATTACTTTTTAGCGCACGTTTCAATTCAATTTGTCAACTTATATTATAATCCGAATCGAGACCATTTTCGCATCTTGAAATTGAGGTTTGTATTATTAATAATACCATTTCAGTGGCAGTTGTAACTTTAATGTTATGCCTTGGCCCAGTAAATTTAAGCGAGCTGAATTTGTAATAGATCCTCAAACTGCTGCAGGAGTGCCATAGCCCATACTCCATAGCCTAGATTATAGGCCTAGCCTAACATTAGGCTTAACTCAACTGTGACTCAGTCACAGTGTTAGTGTTAACAATAACACGTTAGGCTAGCTAAGCCTATTCATTTAGCATACAATACATGATACAATGATTGATACCAATGTGAATATCAATATTACGAATACGAGAAATCTTGCACTTGTTCGCAAGATTGTTAATTTTTATAACTTGTTTTATTATCATTTTATAAGTTAAATTGTTAAGCGCAATTGCGCCATTTAATTGTATTTTATTTTTAGGCCAAATCAAATAGTAAAATAAATGTGATTCTCGTCCCCTGCCTCCTCCTTTTTACATTTAATTAAATTTATGTTCATGTTTGTATTTCACAATGTATTTAGTTTAGGCCTAGTTTAGTTTAGTTTGTGTTTTTAACGTCCCGAAAGCGTTCATTAATCTGAACATTATATCAAGACGTCCACGGCCGTTTGATAAACCAGTTGTGAAACACTGGTTGCAGATCCACCGGGAATCGAACCCGGGTCGCTAGAGTCAGAGACGAGAGCGTATAATGAATAGAAAGACATTGCAGAGGTTGAGTTCAAGTGTATTCAAAACAACAGATATAGACCAGATCTGTAAAGTTCTGTTGTTTTGATTACACTTGAACTCAACCTCTGCAATGTCTTTCTATTCATTATGATTTGTTGAAATAGATATACATATTTGTGATTCACTGTAAGCCTACAGGCTACAGTGTGTGGTAAGTGTACAATGCACACAAACACAGATTGTACATTGCCCGGCCCGGCATACTGTAGCATGGTAGGTCCGAAGTTGAACAGCCTAATTTTAAATCAACCATAATTTTACATAAATACCCAAACACCACCGCATTTCTGAATCAATCCAATCACCTGAATCTTCTCAACAAACGGTGGATGTGAAGTCAATCGGTTCACATTTGACGGAAATATGCACTTTTTCGTACAGTAATGTTGTTAAATTGTCAAAAGACGAGTGGGACCGAATTTGGCTCACTTGGAATGTATTGGTGGCGTACTTTATGATTATTAGTGTAGCGTTGAAATTCCATTGCTGTAAATTGATTTTTTTTATTATAAATACAAACGTTAAACATGCGTTATACTCAATGAAACAATTTAGTTCCTCAAGTTATTCTGTCTCAAAATACCGTGATCTTAAAGTGCTGGTGAAATGATCTTTGACATGCATCATATAATAACGTTCATAGACATTGTTATTCAATTTGCACCTTATCACACATTTAAAAAAATATAAACGCCGAAAAAAGGCGATTAAAATTTTTACTCTCACTGGCTGAAATACGAATATCGCAAAATTTGGCTACGCCAGCAATGACGTCATTGGTTGAATCTTTAACCTTACACATATTATCGCGTAACTCAACCACGCGCTTGGGTGTACATTTATTGCAGTGATATCCTAGCGTAAACGTAGATTACACAGTGTGACAATGCAGAGTACTGTCAGTAAATCAACTTGCATGATCTAGCATAGACTCGGTGATTAATGTAGTCGGATATTTTGGTGTATTTTCTACCATTTAATTATTGAAAATGCCAAAAAGGTGCGTCGTAGGAGGATGTTCACAGGAAACAATTTATCCCGTATTGCATCGCAGTTTGCGTTACGAACAGCTGGGTTTGCGATACAAATTGAAAAATGTATAGCAGTATTGCTATGCAAATAATACTAGTACTAGGCCTATAGTAAATCTTCAATATCGCCTGCTTATCGGTAAACATTATTTGAACAATTTATCATTTCAATGCTTAATTTTAAACGGTTGTGTGAAAGTTCTATGTCGTAAAAATACATAATTTACTTTCAATTTCACTCCGGACTTGGTTGTTGCTAAGCTTGCGCCATAAGCTAAGCCTAGTCGGTATCCAGTCAAAACGTCCTTTTACCAAAACGTCCCCGTAGTGTAGGCCTATGCACAGTCGGGAAATAACTATGCTACTTGCAGTATGTTAATATATTACATGTATTTTTATGAGGATCGTTAGATCAACAAGGTTAGGTTTGCGTACATTAGCCGAGTATAATTTAGGGGTGAAATATACCAATGACGGTAATAATGAATAGTATTTAAGGGCTTAGATTATAACAGAGGAAGAAGGCACTTTTTCTTGCAAATAATGAACATTTCCACCCGGGGACGTTTTGACTAACACTGTACAGCGGGGACGTTTTGGCTAGGCCTTCACAGTGCAGCATGCACAGTAAATAGCCTATACAATCAGTAACTGGCCTATAGTACTGCCAGGATTAATAGCTTACAGCTCCCTGCTTAATTAATTACAATCCTGGCTTGAACCAGGTGGCGTAATATTTACAATTAAAAGTTGAAGAATAAATTCATTAATCTATTTTTATTCAGGTGAAAATACATGGTCGGTAAACATGTTCCAATTTTTTGGGAATATGTATGGTGTCCACTAGAAATTATTTTTTTAATTGAACTAAAATGTTTCTAATTTAATGGGCTGTGTTGTCTACACAATTAGAACACATGTACTAGTTAGTATGCAAACTTTGAAGGGATTCGCTACAAGATAAACCACCCAAATCTATCATTTGGTATGGCCGTGGAAGCCCCAAACCATTAAATTTATGGTGTCCACTAGAAATAATTTTTTTAATTGAACTAAAATGTTTCTAATTACCGTATTCGACCTATTAAGCGCCCAGGGCGCTTGCAAAATTCGTAGAACGCAATTTTGTAGACCTAACATAACCGTTCTAATAAGCGCCCCTCTCGTAGCCTGCCTCGTAGCACACACAGTTTGTACAAATTTTTACTGTGTATAGCCTAGCCTACACAGTAGTACTGAAGTTGAATGTTTATCAATGGAGGAAATCATCATGCCCTAGTATGGATTGGTCCCGATCGTGGTACTTGGTACTCCATATATAGACGTACATATCAAGTATTTTTACACCCCTACCCGAGAATAATATTTGCCGGGGTGTAGGACAGTCCATCTAGACACGTGCTGTAAGTAATCAGCAGTAAGATCAAATGTATCCGCAAACCACAGACAAGCTAGACCCTACTGTATTAAGCTTAATAGGTTGTTAAATGGTTATTGTGAAAATATACCAAAATTGAATACATGCGGATGATGCCATGACCATGTAAATATTAGACTAGTAATGTTCAGTAGTAATTGCCATTATGTATTGGAGTAGAAAGGTTACAATTTACTTGGGTCATTCTGTGTCAACTCAACCAGTGGTACGGCAGGTGACATCTTACATTTTGCTGCAAACTGTCATAATGACCTAATTATTTAAAGTTGACTCCAGGGAAAATATGCAAATTGTTGAACTGTCACCAATTATACCATGAAGGAGTTCAGTACCAAAGTTGAAACATACTAGCCTAGGTACATAATGTTTTACTGGTACAAATTTCAAATCATATTTTAAATGACCACGGACGGGGTCAAGGCTGAAGGTGATTTTTTAACGTTGTTGTGGCAAGAGCTGACTTTGGGCCTATGCCGTTTAATAATTAAAGCAATGGTAAGCTTGTACTTGCATACATGGGTATAGCCATGTACCCATATAATTATGCTCTCTGTGGAATATGGGATTCATGTGAACCTCATGTCGGCATGGGGTCACTCCGAAAACCACAAAGATATTTTTTTACTTAATAAAGTGTCTACTTGGGGGACGATAACAAGAAAACTATCAATTGGAATGCATATTCATAAAATTTGGCAAAAAGTAAACTGGGATGCTAAAACTGAGCTCTCTAATCTTATACAAAATCAGAATTCTTTCAAAGTTAAAAAGTCACTTTTCGCACCTCGTGCGTACGAAAAAAGCGGGTACTGTATCGACCGATTTTGAAAATGCTGTACAGTATCTCTAAAACGAAATGCCGTATCGTGCAATTTTTTTGGTGTTCAATATAGTAGATCAATATGACAGAGTTTCAGCAAAATCTAAGACGTCACCAGGCAAACTTTTCTGAAAACTGGTTGATTCAACATGACATCACTTTAAGCTAATGTATTAAAGTTGTGCAATACTTACTGTAATTGTACATTTTTGGTACATTATAGATTGGACAGTGAAATGGAATATGTGACAAATCGCCAAAAGCGTCGAAGAATTAACACGTCAGTTAATAGACTTCTTAATGACTTGCAGAGAGAGTTTGACTTATCCAGCAATGATATTATTGGTGGTTCGTCACAACCAGCACAGCCAACGCCAGCCACATCTACCTGTAGGCCTACTGTAGACTGTGAAGAATCTGATGGTCCAGAAGATTTAAATGGGGGAGAGGATCACAGTGAAGAAAATCCTTCTAATTCCGGTTGTGAAGATTCTGATGGTCCAGGAAATTTATTTGAGGGAGAGGTTCACCCTGAGCATGTACCTTCTGATTTTGATAATCTAGTATCAGAACCGGATTCTGATCATAGTTTCGATTATTTATTGTCGTCTTTGTCTGATGAATTATCAAGTAGTTCAGATGTTGAAGAAGAGTTGAGAGATCAACTTGCCAAATGGGCAACAGATCACAACATTACACAAACAGCATTGTCTGATTTATTACCAATTCTGAAGAAGCACCATCCAAGCCTCCCAAAACACTCTCGAACATTGCTTGGAACAAAAACTACTTATGCAATTAGAGCTGTTTCGGGGGGAAGTACTACCACTTCGGAATAGAGACGGGGATAGCATCAAAACTACCACTTATTGCAGATATTGCCACATATAACATTATTCAATTGCAGATTAACATTGACGGGCTCCCTCTATTCAAGAGCTCGAACGCACAGTTTTGGCCAATATTAGGCATGATTGATGGAGATTGTGGGTTTAAAAAACCTTTCATAATTGGACTGTTTTATGGTTTATCTAAGCCATCCAACCTTGAATTTCTGGAGGAATTTGTTACTGAAGCAAGTGCATTAGAGAAAGATGGGTTCACTTATAAGGGACACCATTTAACAGTGAACTTGTTAGCAGTAATGTGTGATGCACCAGCCCGTGCCATGATAAAGAATATTAAAGGTCATGGTGGTTACAGTGGGTGTGATAAGTGTACGCAACATGGAGTGTGGCTGGAGAAAGTGACATATCCAGAAACTAATGCCACTCTTCGAACCGATGACTCCTTTGTGGCAATGGAAGACGAAGAGCACCACCGGGGACCCACTCCTCTCACAGAGCTCAACATTGGAATGATAACGGCCTTCCCGGCAGATTACATGCACCTCGTATGTCTGGGTGTTATGAGACGTCTACTGAAATTTTGGACCAAAGGTCCACTGAAAACCCGATTGGGGCCAAGAGTTGTTATTGACATCTCAGATACCTTGACTGGAATATGCCCTTTTGTCCCGGTGGAATTTGCCCGTAAGCCCAGGCATTTGAAGGATGTGGACCGTTGGAAGGCAACAGAATTCAGACAATTTCTGCTATACACTGGTCCGGTTGTTCTGCTTGGAAAAGTGCAAGACGAAGTTTACAAAAACTTCATGCTGTTGTCTGTGAGCATCTACATATTGCTAAGCCCACACTTCTGTACTGACTACAGTCAACATGCTCGTGATCTGCTTGTGTTGTTTGTTCGGCATTATGGACAGTTATATGGGCAAAATATGATAACTTACAATGTGCATGGGCTGGTGCACTTGTCGGATGAAGCTGAGAGATTTGGTGTGCTGGATAACATTTCATGTTTTCCCTTCGAAAACTTCCTTGGACAAGTAAAGCGAATGGTAAGGAAGTCAACTTCACCATTGGAGCAAGTCATTCGTCGAGTTTCTGAACGGAAAGTGCTGACAGAATGTACGAGTATGAACACATTGAAAAGACCTCACTCAGAAGGCCCTCTTCCAGAAGGTGTTGTAGTACATTCTGAGTACAGAGAGCTGCACACTGATAAATTTGTTGTGAAAGTGTCTGACGGAGATAATTGTATTCAAATTGGCCGTGACATAGCCATTGTTCGCAACTTCTATAGGAACAACGACATAGATTATGTCTTGTTTGAAAAGTTTGCTACCAATGATGACTTCTATCAATACCCACTACCATCAAGCACCCTTGACATATTCAAAGTAACACATTTGTGTGGTTTACTACAACATACCATAGTATCAAATATTGCTACAAAATATTTTCTACTTCCCTACAAAGACGTTTACGTAGCTGTACCCCTTCTACATATATAGTTGCAGTAGCGGCGTAACCTAACTTGTATGTCATTATACATGCTTCTATGATGGGTCATTCATATCACTTTCAGACACCGACTATGGAGGACTTGTATGCTATTGTTGTTTTTACTGAGAAAGAAGCGGATAATGATGTGGCGATGATTCCAACAGAGTGGTGCATCGGGGTCGACCAATGTTACTGGGCACCGTACAAAGGGTTGATGCGTTTCGAGAAAGCGATTCGGACCTGTGAGCCACATGCAGAATACTGGGAAAAGTTCAGCATCCGCATATTGAAAACGGCAGGTACAGTAATTAATAACAATTCGTGTAAGCATTACCAAATTCTGGGCTTGACATAATTTTCAAAAGGGGTTCAGCATATATGCCGTCGGTGCATTATGCATACATATGTTATGATTTTAAGAAGCATCAAAGAGTGGGACAGTGGTTACGGTAAAGTGCTACATCATATGAGCAACAAAGGGTGATAGGCCATAAGCTCAACTACCCACCTTAACAATGGCATGTTGCAATGAAACATTACCTAGCTTGCTGAAGCAACTAGAATTTATGTGTTATCTTTGGGTATTTTCTGTGTTTAATATAATATCATGTTGGTGGTGTAAAAAAATTACCTAGATAAGTTTGATATTAACAATAGAGTTTTGTATTTATTTATCAATATAAATATATACACTGTATACCAATCTTTAAAATACCACGCCTACATTATGCCATGTGTTGGAACATTTCTAATAAAAAATACAGTAACATTGACTGTTTTCCCCAAAAGATTTTTATTTTGAAGGAAAAAGAAAACAATACCTTAAATGGTAAGTCCAACTGTACTCTATCATTGGCGGATACATGATCCATATTTTGGGTTGGGGGTCAAAATCCCCCCACGGCCCCACCCCAGTTTGCCACATGTAATAATTTTTTTACACTAATAATATATTTCCACCTTTAGCTCCTACTGTAAAGTATTGAGTCATCTTTCAGTTTAAATGTGCCATTAACATTGATTACAGGTCTATAAATTGATGAAAAGTTTTCCTAAGTAATATGTAATTATGATTGATGAATAACATCACCTCAAATATTTTAATCATTCACGAATCATTCTTTAAATTATTACTGTTTCAGATACATATGAGAAGGCCCGAAGACTTGTAATTTTAGCTGAAGATACGTCGGATCTACAGACTGACGCACAAGATGATCTGTCAAGCAGAAAGAGGAAAAGAAGGTACAGTAGGCCTCGATATACTTGTGGTATTGTCACTAGGAATTGAAATTAGGGGCTATTCAAACAAAAATTATGCCCAGCTACTTTACACACTCCATAAAAATTCAATTTTACGGAATAATACACATACTGGCCATAGCATGGTTGGCGCTAGCAGCGGGATTGCGGGATTCGCGTTGTTAGGGGGAAATTCCACCCATTTTAAGGAAAGGGGGATTTTTCCCCACTGTTTTTTCCCCCATTTTTTTTAGTGGGCAGTTGGCAAATTAGAAGTTAATTTAGGGCTTTAGTAAGCTCTATTGTACTTTGTATACTCTCTCTCTCTCTGCCACATATTGGCACGTACTGCTTTATCGCAGGAGATGGGACTTCCAAGGCTTTGCAAGTTAAATACTCTGAATATTTCAGAAATGATATTTGAAAATAATTTATGAATCGAGGTGAGATGTTAAGTGCTTTTCTCCCCATTTACTCAATTAAACAATAATCGTGTTGTTACCAGTGATAATCGTTTTTCTGTTAGTCATTATAATAATATTCATGGCAAATTAACTTTTAATAATTATGGTTGCAAAGTTTGGCAAAGTCTGCCTGACAAAGTTAAGCTTTCTAAATCACTTCATTCTTTTAATAGAAATGTTACTGCACATCTTTTACCGCAGTAGTATATAATTATTGTTCTTTATTTGTATTGCTTGCTGACTGATAGATTCACATGTATATGTTGCCCTTTTTATTTTATTTTTGTTCTTTTTATTTTAATATTATTTAGTTTATTATTCTTGCATTCTTTATCAATTATTTCATGTTTTCACTGGGCACTAGCTTTGATAACACTTGTTGTTTTTCTAGTGTCCACCATATCTACTTTGAAAATGCTTATTAATTAATATTATCCATATTGTGACGTATATTGTATCATATCATGCTTCTCCAAGTTGTCCAAACATTTCTATGGCACTTTATATCTCTGAATTCCGTCCATAACCTTTGTCTGTATTTTGAATCTGAACCACCCGTGATCGTCTCGATATACGGTCTCATGGATTCACCATGTTATGCACATGACGTCATCACGGTAATACCGGGACACGGAAGTGACTACATGTACTTGATGTATTCACATAACTAACAGATCTGTACAACTTCGATGTACATGTACAGTATGTCCATCACTACATGTAGTCTCCTGGCGGAACGCATATACAGTGGGACTTATGTAAAGACAGGAGTCTTCCGTTTTGCGGAAAACGGAAAAAATTCACGGAAAACCAAGTTAGAACACGGAAAACGCAAAAATTTGAGAAGCCAAAAAATCGCGGATTTCGTCAAATTAATCGCGGATTTCAGCAAAATTATCGCGGAAGTTCTGAGTAGAAAACGGAAAGCCTTGAAAATGAAACAAATCACAGATTTCGGCAAAATGATTAGGCATAGTTTAGTTGAAATATAGGCCTAGACTACTTACCCAAACTTGAAACCTACCATGGTCTCGAATCAATAATAATAATAGCCTCAGCTCAGGCCTAACCTAGCCTAACGTTAGCTCATTATATACCGACTGGTTAGCTCAGTGGTTAGAGCATCCGCTTTTCAGCCGGGAGGCCCGGGTTCAAAACCCAGCCGAGTCAAACCAAAGACTTTAAAAAAAAGGGACCTGTTGCCTGCTTGCTTGGTGTTCAGCATATGAGATTTGGAACAGGGAAAACAATCCAGTGGTTCCACAAACTGGAAAAAAGGCCGTGGACGGCGCTATTAAACCTTCGTGTTACAAATGAGCCGTAAAACCTAACTCACTCACTCATTATATATCATGTACACATTCAAGTCACTTCAGTCACTCAGTCTTATAAAGTTCTAGCAGTATAGTTAAAGTATCGGAAAGCGATCGGTTGCTGCATTGGCCATGCACACGCTTCTGCTATGTGCTGCGCCAGTAGCGACACGTATCGCTTTCCGGTGCAACTATCCTAGTAGTAAAGTAACGTTAAGTAACGTTAACGATTGTCACTGTCCCGCAGGCGTAATTTTTTTCCCATGAGGGTTGAGGGTATCCCGCAGCATTGTAACTGTGAGCATAGCATAGTGGATGTACCGGATTGCAATAGGTTACTGAGTTGCACATACGCACACTTTTGCTATGTACTGCGCTATTCGCGACACCTAGGCTATCGGGGATATCGCTTTCCGGTGCCACTGTAAATAACGGAATGATGGACTTTTACAAAACGGCAAATTTAGAACACGGAATACAACACGGAATTTGGCATTTACAAAACGGAAGACTCCTGTCTTTAGACTTATGTGTTACGGTAACTAGAATTGATTCAATATCATTGTTCATCTGTTTTAAAAACTGAATACCTATTAATATTTTTGTATACATACAGAAGCACTCAACGTTATCTGTCGGAATCCTCGGATGAAGAGGAGCCAGCCAGATGCCTACCTGCGGCACCATCTACGCCACTTTGCCGCACACCACACCTCTCAACGACTTCTGTCCCAACAAACTCCACTCCTCGAAGAGCCAGTTCGATGCTTGTGCTGCCTTCTCCACCATCGGTTCGACGACCGGCGACACCAGTCGGCCAAACACCATGCATGCCAACGACTTCTCGTACTATTACTTCTGCTAGTAAAGAGACCATTACAGGTAGGATGTATTATATAATGTTACCCTTTATGCAATGTAGAGAATTCTGTTTTTTGACAGACATTTTTGGTAATTTCATGAAGTTTATTTTGGGTTACCAAGTTTCATTCTTCCTGCCAAAGTTGGTTGAAGTGCTGTTTGATACATTGTTTAAAGTCACCGCTCGGCATTGGACATGTAGTTTATCTAAGGTCCAGTAAAGTGCGGCTTTGACGGCAGCATCGGCCTTCTCATTGCCTGGGATTCCAACGGGGTTTGGAATCCAGAAGAGGAAAATGACTTTATTTTTGAATGTATAAACGTTGCAATTTTTCCAGAAGTAATTGTATAATGGGGATGTCCCATCTACAATTTTGAACAGCCAGTATGCTCGATTTGGAAACCGAGTAAATGACGAACAACCATTGATTAAAAAATTCAATGTTATTCAGAGCTATCATAATTAGCTTTGACTGAAACGATGGAAGATCCATCTGGTAATCTCGAGGGTATGGTTAATTTATTTTCATTTATTTATTTGTTTCTCACAACATATAATACAATATTTAATATATTGTTAACAAATAAGATACATTGTGAAGGAAGCAGGGTTGGCGCATAGCAGCGGGATTGTGGGATTCGCGCTGTTAGGGGGGAAAAGAAAAGGGGGATTTCCCCCCAATTTTTTAGTGACAGTTGACAAATTGAAAGTTAATTTAGGGCTTTAGTAAGCTCTATTGTACTTTGTATACTCTAAAATACACATTAACTTATGCTAATCATCAATATTTGATTTTTTTCTCGAAAACACCGCCCAAAATTTTGCCAAAATCCCCCCCCCGAAATTTTTGTTTTCAAAGTCTAGCGCCAACCCTGGAAGGAAGTGCTCTTTAAAACATGTGAATTGGCTCAACAAGTAGAGCACTCCACACGCACGAGATAGAACAAAAGATTTACTGTTGCGGCTGCCTGTTCCCCCATTTTGGATCCAATTGTGTAAATATGTACATAGTGTTTTTAAGATGTTTTACCTGATTAAGTTAGGTTGAAACCCTCTGGAACTAATTGAGTGAAAAACGTACAGTAGTACTACTGTCTGGTGTAACAGGCTAATACCATAATGATTATTCTTGGGGTGGGTGGGGGTGATATTTTGTGAATATCGTCAAGTCTGTATATAACTTTCTAATTAAACGTGCTTGTGTATATCAATTTACAATTTGTAAAAAGCGTAATGTACAGTAGGCCTACAATGTTTGGCAAATACAGCTATATAGTCTATCGAGGTTCAAAAAATCCAAATACAGCTCACATTTTGCCAGTGAATCTGTAGATTTTGTAGGACCCTGGCCCTACAGGTGCTAGAAAACAACTACCAATTGATGCAAATGAATATGTGACCTGATGAAATGAGTCTGAACTCACAAATTGAGATATTTAGTTACAGGTGAAAATATGTGCACCCCCGTTAATGCGCGCGGTAGGATGTAAACTAATTAATACAATCACACATTAAAAATATTTCTCTCAAAATATTATGTTACCAACACGTCGTCACTTTCAAACGTAAGTAAAATTTGAAATTGGTAATTGTATCTCACTTTAATATTTTGGTCACTTCCGACTCATTATGTCAGAGCAGGTTATTTTTAAATTATATTATGTACCTTGCCACTTTTGTCCTACATCAATATGCATCTTGTTCCTCTGTTTAGCATGACACATAGTACGTTGTATGTTGCTGTTAGAGGTCATAATTATGTTACACATTGTGTTAGTGAACTATGACCGGCTAGCGTGGCGCAATAGTTAGAGCATCAGCCTGTATGCCTGGAGACCGAACAGTGGTTCCGCGCTCGCATATTTCGAGTCCACTTGAGGTTGGGTCATACCAAAGACTTTGTAATGGTACATGTTGCCTCTCGCTTGATGTTCAGCATAATTAAGGGATTGGAGCATGATCAATAATCCAGTGATCCTCAACTAGGAAAAAAATCAGAGGACGGCGCTATTAAACCGGAAGGTTAGAAATGATATTAGCAGGTAGTATTAAACCGGATTAAAATACGACGAGAGGATACATGCCAGGTAAGTATAGTCCCTCGTAAATTTAAAAAACACATGTAAGTTTTTATCACGCTATATGATACTGTACGAAGTGTACATGTGTAGCTCAGTTTTTGGAACCTATCCTTATCAAATATACAACTTTTTTATTAAAAATCAAAGCCCAAGTCGCAAGTGCAGGGGATCTTTCATATGTAGCTGACCGGATATAATAGGCGTACCCAACAAGCATTTTATTAATTATTAAAGTGTTACTTAAAGGTATTGGCACTATATAACCATTGCGTTGTGTGTTAGTCTATCAAGCTAATGCATACAATATATTGATTAAATATTGCACGTGATATTCTTATACTGTACACTTGTGAACAAAGTGCTCATCATGCATGTATGCACTATTGTATTGTTATTTTACTACCAGCACCACAACGGTCAATGATGAAGCTGTTGCTCGAATTAAAGGAGGACATGAAGGTGATGAAGGGACAGTTAAATACAATTCTACAACAGACGAAGACTGGATCTGTTGAGAGTGAAGAGGAGGAGGCAGCACTACCGCCCGGTGTGGTTCTTCCTTGCACCACTATTGAAGAGCTACTGCTGTTCGATGGTTTAATCAAAACCGACCGGGACTTACAGCGACATGTGGTAAGTATATTGAGGTTGTGACAAATCATTAAGTAGCACGGTTGCAGTATTTATACACAAATTCACTCCAATTTTGGAATTACCAAAGACCCCATAGGGTGAGCACAATGTTACAATTCGGAAGAATTGTCGGTTAATTCATGTGTACCGGAGTCCTGAAGTTGTCGAAAAACAAGAGTAAAATTTTGAAGCAACATTTGAACAGTACCAGCATTTTGAGGGGCAATAACCAGCATTCTGAGGTGTGATGAAAATGAATTGAAAATAATCAATCCGTTATCTATCCTACTGCATACTGTAGTATGTCAAATAAAATATTATAAGCAAAATAATATATCTATTTAAGCTACTTCTAACACAAAACATGTTTATAATGTAGATTACATGAAAATACATGAAAATTACATGAAAATACCCATTAATGTGGTAATACTGAATTTGCTATGTTTTGTTTTTTGTAATTTCTGAATATTTATGGGTGCTAATTATGTACATTAGAGTGAAATATTTATAGCATAAAAAATCTACAAATATTTCATTGTATTACCAGTACAGTATGGATTTTTTCTGTTTTGATACATTTTTATGCATCTAAAAATGGTAAATCGACCAATTTTATATTTATTGGTTCATTTTACCTTTCCAATATCTTATTGGTTGGTGCAAGCTTTTATATAACTTGACTAATAATACATCAAGGAACCAACATTCTGACCATATTTGTCGGTGTACGTCACTCCGTTGAGGAGTTATGCAACATTTAGTAAGCCCATGTCACAAGAAACGTAATTTATTGCATTATATTGGTATAGAATGTGTAGAAAACAACAGATTAGGTGCTATTATCATGCTAATTTGCATTGAATGGACCTATAAATTAATATGAATGCTTTAATATGTACTAGAAACATATAAGCAACTACAATGCAACATAATGCAGAAAAAATAAAACAGTAGAATACATAAGAAATTAAACAATAGAATACATAAGAAATCAATAAACGTAATTTACATATATGCAAATTAGTCAAAATTTATACTAAATTACGAAATTATCAATAAAGAGTGCATGCAACATCTCCACAAAGTCAATTCCTTAATATTCACAACATTTTATGTCATTTTATGTATTCAATTAGCAAATAATGACAAATAATAGCATTTTCATGAAAAATTTGCATATTGCACAATTAATTATGCAATAATAACAAATTGGAATGTTGTTATCAGAATTTTTTCGCCATTGTGTTCATAACATAATTATCTACACACATGCAAATTTTCAAGTCGATCGGTGGTTGCGTGACTGATATCTTAAGGAGGGGGCACTGAGCCCCCAGTGATTTTAAGCCTCAAAATAGCCCAGTGCGGTTAGGGTTAATATTATGGTTGTTGATCTAACTGACAGCAAGTCGATTGATGGTGCTACTAATGATTATTTGTCTATCTTTCAGCTTTCTCTATTGACATCTGTTGGTGGCAATAATCTGCGGAATGTTGTCCGGAAAATGATGGTGGAGCTGTTGGTGAACCGTGTGTGTGTGCTGGTCAACTGGACAGGGCAACGCAACAAGACCGGTTTTGCCACACTGTCAGTTAGGACAATATTGGAAAGTAAGTACACTTCAAGCATGCTTTTTATTTACCATGTATACTCCCAATGGTAGTTCTACCGGGGTATTCTGATGTATTAAGTCTAATTATGACATTGCTCCCCTACACACCCTTGAACGTATTCTCCTCTATTACACTCTCTTGAACGTATTCTCCTCTACACTCTCTTGAACGTATTCTCCCCTACACACTCTTGAACGTATTCTCCTCTACACACTCTTGAACGTATTCTCCTCTACACACTCTTGAACGTATTCTCCTCTACACACTCTTGAACGTATTTTCCTCTACACTTGAACGTATTCTCCCCTGCACACTCTTATCGTATTCTCCTCTACACACTCTTGAACGTTACTGATGACTATAGTTTACTATCAACACGGTATGCGGATAGACAACTGCCACACACAAAGCATGCACAACTCAGACCTGCCGTGGGGCACGTTTTGTGTGTGCTGGTTCAGCTACCCCGGATGCCGTGTCGATGGTGGCGATTTGAATACATAATGGGACAATTTATAACTTTCCATGTGAAATCACCTAATGGTCCCCAGGTGGCCCTCTAGGCTATATTCGTCAAATTCCAACAGGTCATATCTCGAAAACTACATGGAGTAAGAGTCAGTGGCGGATCCAGGGGGGCAACTGGGGGAAGTTTCCCCCCTCGAAAATTTGGCGCCCACCTGAATAAGAAAAATGCGCCCCCTCCGACAATAATTCAAGGTTTTGTGCATTATACCTCCAATAGTTAAAAGTTAGTTTGAGCCTACCTTACGTAAGTTTACCTCCCTAATGGCCGCAAGTTTCAGTTCTATCGAAATAATATGACGTCCACACAGAAAGTCTATTAGAAAACACAATCTGATCGGTTAGCTCAGTTGATAGAGCAGGGTCACATATTGAATTTGGGGTGATGGTGTTTATATACCAATGTTTATTACTTGTTTTGAGATGTGAAATACGATCGCATCCTAGATTGCCTTTGTGTAATTACATTTTATGATTATATTTGATGCTTTTTATACCATTTTAATTGTATGATATTTTAAGTATTTATATTGTCTTGGCTTTATCAAACATAATTTATTATTGTAATATCATTTGATTGGCATTATATAACCTTTGCGTTGATTTGCCGTTAAATTTTATATCTAACTATCCTAATCTGGGCTGACCGTTTTTCTCAGTTGGTCTTGTAATCGCAAGGTCAGGAGTTTGAATACGGAGTGATGACGATTATACCCAAGTATCTCGTCAGGAGTTTCAATATGGAGTGATGACGATTATACCCAAGTATCTCGTCAGGAGTTTGAATACGGAGTGATGACGATTATACCCAAGTATCTCTAACTTGTGTATCAAAGGTTTTAGGTGTCTCACATAACCGCGACGTTGAGAAGGACCATGAAACTAATCAATCTAATCTGGTATATCATCATTATCAAAGGCTTTAGGTGCCCCTTTGTTGAAAAGTGCCAGGAAACGGATTTTTAAGTCGAAAGTGATGACTTTCACATTATCCAGTTTTTTGTAACTGGTACATTGTCATTGGTTGCCTTTATATGACCTTTTATGTGTTTTTACAATTCTTATCGTTTACGTGCACAGAAGCTATTCGCCGGAACAATACTACAGCCACCTGTACTATGTCAGAAATTAAAGAGGAGGTGACCCATTTCTTGAAAGGAGCTCCTGATAGAGAAGGGGGCCGGAAGGCAAGAACCAGGCTACCAGTTGTGGAACAGTAGAACCACCAATTTCATGTGTGTGTATGATGTCATGTGTCATAGTGATGGTTATTACTTAACGTTCAACCGATCATCGGACACAAGGTTTGCGTTATAGATATTTTTGGACATACAGCAAGCAATTAGGTACGCCCGGACCTAAAATTTGGACGTACCATCTTTAAAATTGTGGCGTATCAACAAATCAGGCCTGGCCTAAGGTTAGGCTAGGCCTAACGTTACTACGTTAGGGCAGCTCACCTTATAATAATTATTCACACCTTGAGGCCTAGACAGATTATACATGTCTTAATACTTTATCCCTTTTAAATTAGGAAATTACTTACGTTTTATATTTATGGCTCACTAAAAAAGCTGAATATTTAATCCAAACAATATGTCAATAATTGAGTCGGCAGGCTGCTTGTTTGCCATGGTATTCATTTCCAAACAATGACTGTACTCAGTGTACTGTCAGAGTAATGTTAGCCTAGGTCTAGCCATAGCAATGCCATACAATTAGAGAATGCTGAGCAGTCTCAAAAATGAAGCATGAGACAGCTAGCAAAATATACTGATGCGTACTGACATTGCGGAGAGTCAGCATTCCTTGAACATTTTATTTTTATGAGAGTGATGCATGCACTACTACATGATGATATATATTCTATTCTCTTATTGAACCACTATCGGTACAAGAGGAAGCACTGTCGTGTCGGCATTATCGGCACAGAATCCCGGTGAATAAACTACCACACACAAAACATGCATAACAAAAGCTTGGAGTTGCCTAATGTTAATACCGGGTTGCATTGCCAGTACAATAGGCACACGGGGAGGATACAATGAATATCCTCCCGCTACAGACAACTGTAATTGTAATCCCGCATTTCCCAGATATGGCATGGCTAGGCATATAGGCTATGGCCGTTACGTTAGTTACGTGTAGCCTTGTAGGCTTACATTGTTTTATTTTAATGTTATGATCGGACTGTAAACAGACTTTCAACTCGGAAAATTTGTAAAAAACATTGGAAATGAACGCACACACTCCTTTACCGATAAGTGCTGCTAACGGTTTATCATCACGTTACTTTTACTCTCTCGAAAAATTACTTGTTTCGTCCCTAAAATCTCACCAAAATATATATAAAATAATCAATTAAATAGTAACTTATGACATTGTATGGTATTTTAACAGAAATTCTAGGAAACTACTGAATATAACTGGCTAAAATATTGCGGATATTTACTAAAAATAGTACAGATCGTTATAATTACTGTTTTACTATAATTTTAAAATCTGGCAACTCTTTATACTGACCACATTTGAAAATAAGTGATTCTATCTGCAATCTATGTGAAGTTTGGTGGGAATGTTGTGTATTTAGCAGATGGAACAAGTCTAATAGTTTTGTTAATAACGTGTTGACCCTATAGTATACATTATTATTGAAGTTAAACCTTCATGACCACATTATTGCCATTTATCATTTATTAAAATTTAAAACTCTCACACATTATTTAATGTAAATTTGGAACATACATTTTAACACATGATTTCTGGTCATTGCCTTTTAAATTTTACCTGAAAATGGGCACTTCCAATTTTGAACACATTTCATAATTTGATGATTCTGGTATCAAAATAAAGCTAATATCCTGTTAAAACCATAATTTTGTCAGTGGCCGACATAATAACTGAATTGTCATGTGTCACCTATTTTCACATCCAAAAATGCTTAGTGAATAATGTAGGATAAAACTCCAGCAGATATAGACAATTCTTTTTGAACAACAGATTGGCACTCACAGCACCAACATCCACAAAATCATTTGTACTTGTCGAAACCTTATTTATTTTATTATTATTTTTATTATTAAGTACATTAATATGCAAACGATAATATGCAATGACCAAAGTGAGATGCTATATGCCGATGACCTGGTTCTGATGAGTGAGATGATGGAGTGATTGAGGGAGAAGTTTCGGAAATGGAAGGAGGCGTTTGAGAGTAAGGGGTTGAAGGTAAACCTTGGGAAGACAAAAGCGATGGTGAGTGGGTCGGAAGGAGAAACGTCAGCGAGTAAGGTAGATCCATGTGGCGTGTGCGGGAAGAGAGTAATGGCAAACTCGGTGTTGTGTACGAAATGTGGGAAATGGATTCATGGCAGATGTGCGAAAATGAAGAGGGTGACACCAAGTCTGGCAAGAGATTATATCTGTGGAAGATGTGAGAGAAGAGGTAGAGAGATGGTGGAACAGATGGAGGAGTTATGTGACGAAGTGGAGACGGTGAAGGGGTTTTGTTATTTGGGGGATAGGGTGAACGCAAGTGGCGGTTGTGAAGCAGCTGTAACAGCAAGAGCAAGATTTGGCTGGGTGAAGTTCAGGGAATGCGGAGAGTTACTATGTGGGAAAAGGTTTTCCTTGAAGACGAAAGGAAAGGTTTATCGGAGTTGCGTGAGACCTGCAATATTATATGGGAGCGAGACATGGTGTTTGAGGGAAAATGAAATGGCGATTTTGAGAAGGACTGAGAGGGCGATGGTG
This sequence comes from Molpadia intermedia, assembly GCA_027574765.1. Taxonomy (NCBI): domain Eukaryota; kingdom Metazoa; phylum Echinodermata; class Holothuroidea; order Molpadida; family Molpadiidae; genus Molpadia; species Molpadia intermedia. Next base: position 21,531 of record JAODAF010343846.1, read on the forward strand.
AGAGCAATGTGTGGAGTGAAACTAATAGACAAGAAGAAGACCGAGGACCTGATGGATATGCTTGGATTGGAGGAATCGGTGGACCAGCTGGCAAGAGCGAATGGAGTGCGGTGGTATGGGCATGTGTTGAGGAGGGATGGTGATCACGTTCTGAGAAAAGCGCTGGAATTTAAATTGAATAAGCCAAGAAAGAGAGGAAGACCGAAGAAGACATGGAAGAGGCAGGTGGAGGATGAGATAAGGAAGGTGAATTTGAGGAAGGAGGACGCCCCGAATCGAGCGAGATGGCGAGGTGGTGTGAGAGCGATTGCGGCAAGAGTGAGGTGAAACCGGCCACCCCCGTTAACGGGGAAAACCCCGGTTTAAAACTGGATTGATGATGATGATGATGAAAGTTTATATTGTCTTAACTGTGTCCATGATTATTTGTTGTCCTTTATTCAATTTAAGATCAAGCATAATATTTGTATTATATGTTCTTCCTCAAGTAGATGATTATATTTTGTAAACTGAGATTTAATAAAATGTCAGTGATACATATTAATATTGTATTAGGTTGTTCTTTTTTAATCTTCATAATAATCAAATGAGTACAGTTTCCTTCTGCATGTAGAGCCTTTAAAGGTCTAAAGGGTATGTTGAACCAAAAATGTTCTGGTACGATCCGCGCCAAATTGATTGGCGCCCCGCTTAGATGGTAAACGTGACAAATCAGTGCCCCCCTAAAATTACGGTTCCCCCAAGTTCAAAAGTCTTCCGACACCGCTGCCTAAGATCACAGTCTACTTAATATATTACTGTGCAAAATGTAATTCACAGTGATTCACAGTAATTCTGGTGTCTCTTACTATGATGTGGGTGGCTCATATAGCATTTGTAATGGTTGGGTATTTGCATCAATACAGGCAATATTTAATGAATAATTACTTGATGGACCATTGGCGGACCCTGGGTGGCTTGCCGCCGAAGTTGACGGACCGCTGTAGGACCGCTGTACTTGGCGGCTACTGGTTGGCGGACCGCCGAAGGTCCGCCAATGGACCGTTGGTGGCTTGCCGTCGTCGGACCGTCCGCGAACCACCGGACCTTTACTCGACAGGACCATCAACGTTTGCCACCCACGGACCGTCAACTTTACATTGAAGGTCCAGCGACGGACCGCCAAGTTTTTGCTATCTGGGATACGATCGACGTACGAATGAAATAAGCTGCGAATAAACTGGCGCTGGCTCTAGAGGGCGAGGTGGGACATCTGGTGGTGCGGATGTACCTTCAAATACCTCATAAAGCATGAGGAGGGGGTCAGCGGGCGAGCGGGAGGCGCCCATAAATAACCTCTCACTACCTGCTTTTTGCGTGGCAGTTTGG
>JAODAF010346065.1:0-15253 GCA_027574765.1 Molpadia intermedia
TTCAAGTCAATAGCCACTATGAGAAAATATAGCTCAAACATTAATTGTTTCAATATCTCTGATTTCTAGTATAAACTTGTGTCACACAGGACGAGGGAGGTGCTAGGACAATATTTAATATAATCAATCTTTCATCATTATTTAACTTGCAATACCATTTCCTGTGATAATGGATAAATTGGCCAATCATGAGATTAAGGCAACTAGATTATCTGAATTGATGTTAATATGCAACAAACATAGATAAATAGTTAAAAACAATAGTTAAATAGAAACTTTGTGCATGAGTGTTTCTTATTCATGTTGGAAGAGGTTAATGCGAGCAGGATACTTACATTAGCTGAATTAGTTGCTTAAAGGAAATTTTATATTTTAAAGAAATTTACAGAAACTTTTGTATATTCTTCTTCTACATTAAAATCAAACTATTCTCTATTGTTTTTCTAACTGATGACCAGCACAAGGATGAAACGAAAGTACAAGGGAAAGTTTTAGTTTTTTTTATGAAAGGCCAAGTGTTTATCCTTAATGGACCATAACAGAAATTACCTAATGAAGATGATGAATCACCCGATTCATACTATAGCAGTATTTTTTAAGACACAACCATGTTTGTCCAATGTACACTCAGTCGGGGGGATCTTCTTTCCAGTGAACCCCCTCCCATCCACCCTGCTGCACCATATCTCCTATTATTAATTTCAGATGTCCATCCACATATTATATATGTTTTTTCCTGGACAAGTTATTCTTGGACGATCAGCATTGGTTTCCTAGTTGCCATCGGTAGTACATCTACTATTTTTGTTGCAGGTCTCATTAATTTATTAAGTTGTAGGCAGCACTTAAGCCTACCTGTACAGACTCAACCGTCTCAATCTACGACTCCGAAAGTAGTAGTCTGAAAATTCTGGCAGGCTGAGAAGGCATTCCGTTGATTAATATCATGTGATCAACAGCCCACATATGCTGCATCAGACCATGCTACTCCATACTACTCCTAGATTTACGGCCGACAATCATTCCAGTTTTGTGCTGTCAAAACTGCTTGGTTTGGAGTTAATATATGAAATTCTTAAAGAGATAATTCATATGATTTATTTGCTTTATATTTTGTAGACATCGTGAACTTATTAATTATTCATGATCAAGGGTACAACAGAGAAATCAGTTAGATTGTGAACAAGAAAGGAATGTGAGAAACATGTAATACTTGGTATGTATGATGGACATGCATTGTATATGACCCCCATTATTGGTGGGCAGGTCTAATGAATATTGATGAGTGAATTGGATTAACATAATACTCTTTGCGGTCAGCAGTGAAACCAGTATAACAAAGAAATAAGAGATTATTTTTTGCATCGAAACCCGAACTAAATGTGTGTCTGGTTCAATATATATTACAAATGTTACCATAGTCTGCTATGTGGTAGGAAAGATGATGCAGAAGATGCAAGACGCACTGTAGATGACTTTTCATTGATTGCACCCAAACAAGAAATAATCAAACTTGACCTCTGACTGATTCATTCAGTGTCTTGGCCTCTGGTGCATCCTACTCAGTGCATCAAACAATGCTGACAAGTCTCCAATTGATACAGTGTTCATAATTCTCACAGATATGTTTTGTAACATTGCAACAGTAAACATTTGTTAATGCTGGTCTGTTACCTGTTCTTCAGTCAAGTCAAGGTTTATTTTTATCGTCTTCTCCTAAAATCCAATATTTGGACAAAAAACATGAATTTCTCCACCACTTGTTCCTGGGATTACTACAAACACATGTTAATTTTCAAGGCCTATATGCCGATATGGATTACAAAATTACTCCTTTAACTATCGGGATTGCGTTCAACGAGTTTCTCATAAACTACTGTACTGTAAATCATTTTGAATAATAATTTACATAAAAATGGCCAAAAATATAGCAAGATATAATCTAAGAATCCACTGTTAATATGGTCCAAACCGCCATTATCCAAATCAAAAACATGGTTTGGATAACTGAATATCGGTGCTACAGAATATATCCAGTTTGCTTTAAGTGGCAAGTTTTAGACAAACAATTTTGATTACACCCTTTTTCGTCTAGATTATTGATTTCAAAAAATGTGTTAATTTTATGAATTTTCATTATTTCCAATACGGTTTCCAGTAGTTGTCTCGGAAACGGGTTCAAAACAAACTTTGCGCTTTGAATTGGACTACTTTGTTTGCTTAAAGCTGGCCACTGAAAAACACCAACAGTCATCCAAAGTACACCAATTCTTTATGATGAAAACAATAAACTTTTTTTTCTCTTTCTTTTCTTATTTTAAAGTGGTATTGTTCAACCAAATTAAAGAATATTTGATAGACAGTTTTCATTGTAGGCCTAGTGTTATTTAAACTTGTATCATAGGCTATGTTAACTGCAAGTTGAAATTTTTGAAATCGCCTGAATGAGAAAAATAGATATAAAACATGACCCTACCTTGTAAGATTCATCCATTGTGATTTTGAGTTTATCTCGAATCCATGTCTCGACTTCATCGGCATCTCTGTCAAACTTCTGGTAGCGTAAAGAATCCTCCAGCATCTTGCTGCGGTGGTCTGATTTCTCAATGATGTCATTGCGCCGATCAAGAAGCTAAAAGGAAATATAATTAATTATAATTAAAGTTATGCCATGTACACGATGAAAGGGGCTTTCTATTTCAAAATTGAAGCATCAGTATTATACATATTTAGATGTACATTGAGTGAAAACATAATTACTGTTGGTATCGACAATCCAGGTCAAAAGTAGTTGACCACTTCTGTAACAGAATTAATTTAAACGCTAATTACCGACACTCCCCGGTACAATTTAGTTTCGTTGCCAAGCATGATCATTACATTGTAGAGGGGTATGTAAATGGGTGTGTAATGGGGGTATAAGTTAATTATACTACTCAATGTAGGTACATTGCAACCCTTTCATCCATGACTGTAGTCGGTATTAATTGTATAGTAATCAGGTGTGACAAATCATAAACAGTACTGGGGTCAAAATTCTGTTCCCGTGGTGTTCATGTGGAAAGCCCCAGGATTTGCAGGCTCCTTACACAACATTTCATGTGCCCTGATTCTGCTAGTGTCCTTGAGTTTGCTTTCAATGTCCCATGTTTGGCAAAAATGTTCCTAGAAATGCCCCTCAGTGATCAACCTGAATAGACCTTGGGTGCATATCAGCTTTACATGCCTTCTATTTCTGATCAGTGTTCAACAGCTAAAATAAGGCCAGTATAAACGACACCATTTAAAATTAGACTGCGAAATACCTGGTGATAATTATCATGGCTTTGTAACTCCATGCACAATTTGAATCAGTTTAGTAAGGCACTCATATTCAGCTTTGCTTTCCTCATGGATTAACAATATCTGTTCCAGATGCGACCATTTAATATCATCATCTTATGGACATCGGTCTTCCCAACATCCCCCAGCATTTGACTACATTCTTAAATGAAGCACCAGGTGGAAGTAAATTATGTTTACAACTACACCAGAACCTCTTCCTTTGTACGGACATAGAAATTCTGATAAAAGTGGATTTTAATAAGTTCGGAATGAGTCTAACGATAAATAAACACCACTTCAGACCAACAAAACAAACATTAATGAAGCCAGAGCATGGTCATTACCACTGAAAAACAGCTGCACTGAATGATTCATATACAATGATAAATTTTGTTCCTATGACTCTGTGAATGCAAAATGAACACTTGAACATTTTACCAGGCTGACGGTCACTTTTATCAACGACATTATTAATAACTTACTGCATCTCTTCTCAGTTCCACATCAGCGGAGGCGTAGTGGTCGTTCAAGATCAGTTTGGTGGCAAATTCATCCAGAGCCTAAAAAATAAAACAGATGATAATAAAAATACTGATAAGCAGATAATGAGAGTTATAAATACAATAAAGTTTATTCAATTGCTAATAGCTATTCTTTCATTTTAGGAATTTCAAGGTTTTATCATTTAATACGTCAGTAATCCACCTCTATGACCATTATGCCTAATATTAACTAAACCGGATATTCTCCCCAACTATTTACAATTCATTCCCTCTGTGGTTAACCAGAAAATCCAATAGACCCCTTCATGTTTTCCCAACTTACCCACCTCAATGAATGTTTTGAAGAAAATCCTAACATGGATTAAACCCCATTATATCCCACTATGGACCTCTGGGATATGCAACTATACATATTCAAATCATTCCTCCTTTGGACCCACTTCCCACATTCCCACCATGAACTCTGGGGGTCCATATACCCAATCAATTCATTCCCCCTGGTTCATTTTCACTTTGGAACTTACCCATGAAAATGATGATAGGAGCTCCCACCACAATGGATGTATTAAAGGGAATCCTGATATGGTGTAGGCCAACTGGTATCCACCTAACAATTTCAATATTATTCCCAACTTTGGTCCATTCTCACTTTGGAACCCCTTTCCTATTCCCAATTTATCCATGAAAATAAGGTTAAGCATTCCCATCACAATGGATGTACTGAAGGAAATCCTGATATGTTTTACCACTGCAGTACCACTGGACCTCTCGTGGTCCATGTGTCCAGTCCTATTAAATCAATCCATTTCCCCTGAAAATCTTATAGACCATGTTTCCCTTTCCCAACTTTACCCATGAAAATGAGACTTCCCACAACAATGGATGTATTGAAGGAAATCCAGATATAATGTGGGCCCACTGCTATGGACCCCTGGAGTTGGTGGACCTAATATAGTGCTAAATATGCATTACCTAACAGAGTAACCTAAGAAATCTCAACACAATGGGTTATCAACCTAAGAAAAAATCCAAAATAAGCTGTTTGGTGTCTTGGGATGCAGCTAACTAACAATAGAACCACTCTTACCCAAACTAGTTGGGACAGAGGGTGTGTTCAGATAAGCGAATAATTCAGATAATAGAGGATCACTTAAAACCTTTATGTTGGGTTTGTGATTACACCCCATGTTGTTACGATTATGATAAATAACATTTAAAACGTTTTTTGTTCAGACATGCAATTAAGATTAAAAAGGATTCAGATGAAGGAGGTTCGGATAAAAATGGTTTCTAATTAAAAAATCTTTGTTTTTGTGTTAGTTGTCTCACCTTGATCTTATCTTCTTGTGCATTCAAAGTCTTCTGGAAGTTCTCCTGTTTCTTAATGAGTGCCTCGACTTGATCAATGGAATCACCAAGATCTTCATTCTGAAGGAATGCCTTTAAAACAGAACATAATTCATACCTTAATATTCATGATATGCATTACAGTAGGGGTTGCCTGCTCGCCATCATATCGTTACTGTTTTACTATCAAGCCATTGCATATGCTATCCTGTCATGAATCATTTTCCAGAGCCCTCGCTATTAAAACAAAAGTTAAACTTTCCACCATATCTCTTTTGGTTTTATACTTATGTGCTTAATTTTAATCATATTTCTTTCTTCTATTTTCTGGGAGAGTAGATTCATAAGAGAATTTACAATTGCCTGACTGAAATAAATAAAATCTATCGGGTATCTATTTCTTCTAATAACACCTTATACAAAACAGAGCTTCTAACAGGAGTTTGTGCTCTAATCAGGAAGACACTGTGTGATTACCTATCACTGTTAGACATTTTCACCATTAGTTATCAATTAGTATTCCTTGTTTAACCATCCATGTACTAGCCTGTTCTGTATCTAGGTTGATTACCCACCACAGTTAGACGGTCTCACCATTAGTTATCGATTATCATTCCTAGCCGTAGTTTTGCCTACCTCTTGTTTAACCATCGGACCATCCATGTGTTAGCCTGTTCTGTATCTAGGTCGATTACCCACCACTGTTAGATGGTCTCACCATTAGTTATCAATTATCATTCCTAGCCGTAGTTTTGCCTACCTCTTGTTTAACCATCCATGTGTTAGCCTGTTCTGTATCTAGGTCGATTACCCACCACAGTTAGACGGTCTCACCATTAGTTATCGATTACCACTCCTAGCCATAGTTTTGCCTACCTCTTGTTTAACCATCCATGTGTTAGCCTGTTCTGTATCTAGGTCGATTACCCACCACAGTTTGATTACCACTCCTAGCCGTAGATTTGCCTACCTCTTGTTTAACCATCCATGTGTTAGCCTGTTCTGTATCTCTGTAGAACAGCTGTAGATCCAAGCACTGGTCGTATTTCTTATTTCGTTCCTCCCAGAGGTCCTCGAGGTTCAGTTTCTCGTCTGCGAGAGTGACAAGTTTATCCTTGATATCCTCGGATGCGGGATGGTCAGCTTGCAGCAACTCCTCGCCCTCGTCGGCAACGTTCTTGAAGTTGTCTTCATGAGCATCAATTTCACCCTGAATAAAGAGAAAAGAAAATAATCGTTTCATACTCTTCGGAATGCAAAAGCACTCACAACTGTATTAACGGTTACTCACTTCACTGCAACATTTTCCTACCGACCTAACCTCATCACTGGCATTGCTGCCGAATGTGACAGCCATGTGATGTGAACAACCTATGGATGGAAGAGATTGGCTGACCTGTCAATCAAGTTTGCACTATCAAAACTGCTTAGTGCATTACTCACTTCTCTGTATAATACCAATTAATTAACAGTCAATATATATATCTCTGTTTGGAACATTCTACCAGACTTATTATATAATTATCAATTTTTTATGGTATTTCAAAGAAACAAAAGACTAATTCCTCAAACTACTGTTTTGCCTAAAATTTGTAGCAAACAGCCAGTATACAATTAAAACTGAAAAATGAGGCTAGAGATCATTATGGCCACTATATATATGTTCTTGTAATCCTTTTTGACATCAGACATTTTCCCTGATGTGTGCCGATCCCGCTTATCAAGTCATTTCAGTGTCTTTTTAATAGTTATATATTCCTATATAGGAGTACATCAGACATCCCCTATCCCTGTTATGTGCCAAACCCGCAGTTATTTTCTGTACAATGTAACTAATTGTTATTCCCTCAGACCCACCTTGTGTTCCTGGTGCCTCTCGATCAGTAACTCAGCTCCGGGGACGTCCTTGGCCAATTCCTCGGATTGGATAATCGTTTGCATTTCGACAATCCAGGTGGTGAGCTCACGGTAATCTGTCAAGAACCGCTGTAGTTTATGAGACTCAACCAGCTTCACACGGCGGTCATCGGCCTGGAGAAAGACAAATATCGTGTTGGAATTTTTCATTCTGCTCCAAACATTCCAAACCTGACCTGGTTTTGATATTTACAAGTGTAATACTTCCTGTCTTGTCATAACTAATCACTCCCAGTGTACAGCTCAGAACGGTAGCCCAAACACCACCATCTGTAAAACTAGGTACATTTGTAGTGGCGCCCTCACTACCATGACCCAATACACATAATTCCTCCTTCTCATTTCTGCCATACTACCACACAGATATTGAGAGATATATGATATCTATAACATGATAATTTAAATTAGAAATTCTAAAGCTTTTAATCTGTGTTTTAATCTGTTACTGGAATCAGTATTAAAGGAGTACTAAGCAGGATTACATAAAGACGTCATCAGTTAGTCAGCAATAAGTCACGAGAGTAAGAAAGGCATATTTTGTACAATGGTATATTGCTTTCTTAATTTTCAAAACTTCCCAAAGTCCTGCTTTAGTTTACACTGATTTTTTAACATAATCATTATAATAATGGTATACAACAACTACAAGTATACAACTAGTCACCAAGGTCAAACATGGTATGTCTTATCCCCATTTCCCCACCAAATATTGATCCAACTAAAAATCAATGCTGCCTCTGACAATTTTGACTTTAAAAATGTTTTTTGAGAAATTAGTGACAACACCAACCCATTGTAGCTTTAGACAATTGATCAACATCTTTAATGATAATTAAAATAATGATAAACTAATAGTTCAGCAAGATTTGTTTTAATCCTTAAGCTACATCTAACCGGAATAAATATTTCTACTTAGCTAAGCAATCGGTTATGCATTAAGGCCCTAACTTAATCTGGGATTAATAGACAACAAAGACCGCGCCATTTCTACAGTGCAACACGTCTTTACTTGTTGACGCAGAGCTCGTCACTGTGCTACTTACCGGCTTTTTCAAGCATGTACCCTCGTTGCCCGAGCATGAAGCTATTACGTAACCCCGGACTCGTCTGGTTCCTAGTGGAATATCGCCCTCAGACGCCCTGTGACGATATGTACCATTTACGACCCCCTTGGTAGTTGAAGTGTTAAACCCATTTGGGTTTGTGATTGTTCTCCTACTCATGAGCTATGATAATAGGTTTCAATTACTGACCTTTGATCTCAAGTTCTCCCAGTTGTTAGCGATTTCGTCTTTCTTGCTCTGAATTTCTGGAGCACTGTCGGGGTGAGCAGATTCTAATCTGTCAGCTTCTTCACATAAAGCGACCACCTGCCATCAAATTAAAATGCATACTTGATTTTTATTTTATAAAATGTTTTTGTACCAGTAGGCATTTACATGAATAATAACATATTAATATTGATATAATTTACCCAAGAAAATTACAATTTGATCATTTGTCCTATACAATTCACATTTGAATGCAATAGATTATATAATAATTTGGTGTACTTTAAATCCTAAAGATATAGCCATTACATTCCAGTCCATCCATGTTTACGTTGTAAAGCCTAGATGCTGTAAAGTTTCCTGCCAAAATCTGGGGAGATCCCAACTACAGATAGTTCTCGTAATTTACAACTTAAGTTCCAGAGTATTGAGATCCAGTCCATCATGTTTATGTTGTAAACCTAGATGCTGCAGAGTTCCCCTACCCCAGAGAGTGCCCATAGTTACATTAGCGTCTAGAGCATTGTAGTTTTGCTTCAGTCCATCATGTTTACATTGTAAAGTTTGGCTGCTAGAGAGATCCCTACCACAAAATGGGGAGATCCTTACTTCAGTGAGTGCCCATATATATCTTTCATTCATAGCATTAAAGTCTAGCTCCAGTAAAGACATGTTTAAATTGTAAAGCCTGCATATTTTTATGTTGTAAAGCCTAGATGCTGGAGAGTTCCCTGCCCTAATCTGGGGAGATCCCTACACCGAATAGTTTACTCCAAGAGTATTCCGTTCTTGATCTAGACCATCATGTTTATATTGTAAAGCTGGGGAGTACCCTACCAGATCTCTACCCTCGATAGTGCCCCTATTATCTTCCAGAGCATTGAAATCTCATTTGAGTCCATTATGTTTACAATGTAAAGTCTGGATACAAGAGAGTTCCCCATCATAATCTGGGGAGGTCCCTACCCCAGAATATTGTGGTCTTGCTCCAATCCATCATGTTTATATTGTAAAGCTGGGAGTACCCTACCAGATCTCAACCCCCGATAGTGCCCATATTTACCTTATCTTCCAGAGCATTGAGGTCTCGTTCCAGTCCATCATGTTTACGTTGTAAAGCCTGGACACTTGGGAGGTCCCTACCATAATCGTCGGTGGAGAGGAGGGTGTCCTTCTTATTAACCCAACCAATAGTCTCATCGGCATCTCTGAAAAGATAATATGATTAAGTGATCATCTGAAATAACTAAAATGATTTATTATTATGAAAGAGGGTAGGTTAGGAGTATTTTGATCCCTGCTGTTTTAAAAGCAAGGTTTGTATATAATCCACTTGCCATTGTAGGATAATTTCTCAAACTAACTTGTACCAGATAGTAAAGTTGAGTTTCTAGAATTTCTTCAAGAGTAGTCCTGAACAGCTGGGGTGTTTCCCCAGTTCTAAGTACCTACCCAGAGTCTCAAGATTAAGACTTCCTAACTCACTTGACATGATGGAATGAGTGTGACATCTACTTTCTCTCTGTGGGTAGGATTGTCACTATCATAACAACTTTGGAAAACTTATAAATCTTGTGTATATGAGGTCAGGGTTTGTCGAGTTCCTTAATTCTTCCCGTACCAAGCAGTTTCGAGGGTGCAAAACTGGATCGATAGTTGAGCGGAAGTCCTGAAATAGCAAGGTCAGACATGTGACAGCAATCTATGGAATTTTTCTCTGCCTGCTAGAATTTCCGGTTACTACTTTCTGTTTCAAGTTCATGTGAACACTGTAAATGCATATACGAAGTACTCTTAAACTCATACTGTACCGGGCATGTTTCAAGAGCACAAAACTAGATTTTCACGGTCGGCCGAAAATCTGGAAATAACATGGCCGGATGCAGCATCAGCTGTTGACCACATGATAGCGATCAATGGAGTGCCTTCTTGGCATGCCAGAGTTCTCAGGTAGCTACTCACGGTTTAGAGGATTCATGAACACTGTAAAGATGTGTGTGTCTTCTGCTCTCCTCCATCGACTCAAATGGTCGGTCCAGGGAGGGTAGATATCATTGACATACTATAACTAACCTATTGAATGTTTGGATCTCCAAGGCGCCATCCAGTTTCTCTTTTCTGACTTGTGCGAGCATCCTCAGCCGTTCCCAGGCATCATTCATTTCCTGTCAAAATATCCAATTTATTAGTTAGAAGTAATATTATAATGGGATGATATTTATACTGATATTTCCCCAAAAAGGTACTGGTATGGATATTTACTGACTGATCTTGTAATGACCTGTAAGGTGAGGACGTGGCCATTTTGCCTTTAGCAATTAAGCTAGTAGGTTGAAGTATGCTAAATACATGTTGAGCAGGATAAATACCAGAAGCCACAATATGTCGTTCACACTGACAGGCAGGTTACTTATATCTCAGAAAAGATCAGTCTGTAATACATGATAAATCAGATGCATATCGATATTTCAAATATCATAAAAAATTCAAACATGTATATATATAAAGTAACAACATTTTCAAAGAAGGGAATATAATATAACGAAATTGCTCTTACAGACCGTCATTGATGACATGGATAAAAGTGCAGACTACCATAAATTCAACTACTGAATTCTCTATTTAATCTTACTGTTTTAATTATATTGAAATGTCTACAATATGACTATATGCCATAATTTTAAGAAAAACTTTTTTTCCAAATATGACCCAAATAGAGGCATATTTATTATGTTTATTTGCAATATTTAAATGAAAACAATGCAAAGATATGTTCCAGCTTTCAAATCAAAGGAAAACTGATGACAACTGCATACCTTTTGTTTCTCTCCGATGGTGTCTGTTTCGGGATGTTCTTCTGCTACAAGTTCTTCAGCGACCTGGTTAACCTTGGCAACCTCACCCTGGTGAGCCTCCAAATCCTGAAAGATTGCAAACAGTTGATGGATATAACCAATATATTATAAACATTATATAAGCCACACCAGGTAAGTTTTTATCATAAAATCATCTTTCAAACGGATACTATCCTGAAAGAATTTCAAACCAAATATTCGGGTAATAATCATAGCTTTTGAAAGCAGGTGTAAAGGTATACCAATCGGTGTGACATATTTGCCATGATGGGGCCGCTGTCTCAAAATTATTTGATCAAACATACACTCTAACGCAATGGAGAAATGCTATAAATTTGTCAACTGTGTATGTGTAGATTTTTGTACAGTGAAATCCCATTGAAAGTGTCGTGAGCACTGATTGGTCAATTACCTCAATCGACCTATGGTCATCCGAAGAATGAAAAAATGTAATTTGCACCTCACTAAAGTTGCAAATCTGTGCTATTAGTGTCATCTGCATTATTTCAGGTGTGCTATAATTAGGGTATGATAAAATAGAACATTAACAAAAATGTTTATATGCTTCTATTAGGGCATGAGCTTCGATTAGAATGAATACACTATGTGACTGTTTTTTCCTTCTCTTAATAAGCTAGATGCTATTATTTAGATCTAGAGCAGGGTAACTATAGAAATAGCCCTGTGAATATTTTGAGTAATTCATCAAAAAGATGGCATCTTATGGTCAATGAGTGAAAATGACCTGCATGATAGTTATGTGACTGTTTTTCCCTCTCTTAATAAGCTAGATGCTATTATTTAGATCTAAAGCAGGTAAGCATAGGCATAGTCCTGTGAATAGGCTGATGACCTGCAGGGTAGTTATGTGACTGTTTTTCCCTTCAGTTAATAAGCTAGATGCTATTATCCAGATCTCATAGCGCTGTGAATATTCATACCTTGTAGAATTCTTCAAAGTTCTTTTTCAGGACCTCCACATGTTCCAAGTCAACCCCCAGATCAGTGGAGGCAGCGATGAGTTCCTGCAAAATAAATGATAAAATAAAATCACTGTGACCTATGACACCAACTGACCTTGCCATGCATGGAACATGATCATGTTTAATTAATTTGACTTTTGTAAGACTTGACCCAATGTCTTATGTCATGTATATTCCAGTGACCTATAATAAGCCTACTTACTTGACCTATTGACATGGATCCAAAGCATGATTAACTTTCATAACATATTCATTGACTTTTGACACATACCACTGATCACATGATCAGCCATAACTGCATTAAAGGCAATGTATAAAAGCAATGTATTTTATATGACCTATTCACAATTATCTTTGACACATAGTGACCTCATCATGTATCCAAAGCATGTTTAACTTTAATAGATAAAGAATTAAAGCATTCTCTGAAATTTGAGTGACCTTTGACATATATACAACTGCCTAGTCATGCACTCATCATGAGATTAGCTTTAACAATTACATTTAACTTCATCAGTTAAAATTTAAAAATAAGACATTATCTATCACATAACATAAATCACAGTGACCTTTGACATACACTGACCTTGTCATGGATCCAGAACATGACCTGTTCATGAATACGGAAGAAGTGCACAAGTTTCTGGGCTTGCAGAAGTCGGATGCCTTTCTCCTTCAACTTGGACAACAACAAGTCCCACAGTCTGTGTAGCTCGATCAGCCGGGCCTGCAAAATATTAAATATATATAAGTATATTCCTTGGAACATGTCCTTCCTTGCAAACTTGGCAACAATTGGGTAAATATCAAGGAAAGTCAGACGTAACTGTAAGTGACTGATCATCTTAATGTAGGGAATAACATAGCACATTATATTGATCTCATCATGTTTTGCTCATCTCTTATCTATCTATCTATCGTCTTTTAGTCTTTCTGTTTGTCTCTGCTTCTTTCCCTTTGCCCTTTATGCTCATCCCTTTGTCTTTTATGTTTGTCTCATCATCTTTTTGCTTGTCTCCATCTGTTTGTTTTCACTCAATATGCCTATTTATTTGATTTTATTGAAAATTTAATAACTATATTTTCTTAGATCAACTGGAAGTGACATTGACCAACATCTTTTTTTTTTTAATTCCAATTCCAGCCCAGCCGACTGCAGAAGCTCAATCCAATTCCATTTTGATCTCATGGGTATTTTTCAGCATGACATCTATTTCTACTGCCTGTTGTTTAGTGAATATGATGTCAATGTTGTCATGTTATTTATCATAATAGTGTTTCATTTTTATCATAATATTGTTTCATTTTTTATCATAATAGTGCCATACAGTGACCAAAGTGAGTGGGGGGGGGTATTGAATTATTTACATGTTAACATGTGAAGAAGAAGGAAATCATTACATATAGGTGCTTAACTTACATCAACAATGTCAGACTGGAAGTGGTCCTCATCGATCATCTTGCCTCCAGCTTCGTCCAGTTGTTCAATGTATTTAGAGTGAGCGTGGACCTCCGCTTCAAATGCTTGATGTTTCTGCAACTTTGCCTGCAGAAAACAAAACAATTCTCTTCATTCACAATTGAATGGTTTCTAGGGCAATTTTTCCTCTTACACAAAAAGGGAGTTAAGATTACCACAGAGACCATGATCTACTGTAATTGGAATACCTACAACAGAAGGTAGAAACTATGAGAAGCTTGGATTTGTTGACTCATCTGCAGGTTAACAAGGTCCTTAAAGATCTAATCTGAAACTGCCTGTAGTGTGTGACTCACCTGCAAGTTAACAGGGTACCTATATAGATCTAATCTGATGATGTCTATAGCTTCTCTAAATGTGACTCACCTGCAGGTTCACAGGATCCCTATAGTTCTCATCGGAGGCTGTTTGTAGTTTCTCTAAGATCCATGTCTCCAATTCATCAGCATCTCGTCGGAAGAACTGGAACTCCCTAGAAGCTTCTAACTTCTGTCTCCTGGCCTTGGCTAGAAGCTTAAACTGTTCATATTTGTCAAGGACAAGTTTTCTCTTTTCTGCAATGTCGTCGGCGGTCTCCAAGACCCTCACTTCACTCCGTTCTGTCATCTTTGTTGTTTTGGTTCAAAGTTGGTTTTTCTATGGTAAAGAGGGTGAAGTAATTTAGGATTATTTCTTTGATGAATATTAATTAAAAACTAGCCTGCTTAGGCTCAATGCTTTTCACTGACTGTCAATTTCTTGAGCAAATATCAAATTATTTTCATTATTCTGACAATCAAAACCTGCATTATATCTTGCCATACATAGAAACACAAACCAATATTACCAGAATGCACAGCATCGCATGTGGTTCCTTGCTGTTTGGTAAATGTAAGGTTTTCTTATGTATTCAAGATCTTGACCTTCAATCCCTGGGCCATTGACCATTAATATTCACCAAAAACAGCACGGTTCTTGTATTCATCTACAAAAGAATGACCAATATCCTAACTCTGTTGTTGAATTATCACACACCATAGCTAAGTATTGCAAAATAATGTTAAATGCCAATCCCCTCATGAATATGCATATCAAATTTCACATGGCATGATCATGTACCTGTTAAACACCCAACAGCATCATACCAAGTTTTGATACAATCTGACTTTTTTATTGTATTGTATTATTTGATAAAATATATTCCTTAAACAAACTATTTTGATTAAAAATTAGCCATTTTCCAGAAAAGTTATTTATCTATGCCACTGATGTTAAAAATTTAATTTCTTTGTACATACAAAATAGTTTTAGGCACCTGATATATACTGATATTTCTAAAACATATCTGGACTGAAAACACCACAAACATTTAAATCAGGAAATGTGTTAGTTATACTTTAACCCTTTGGGTCAGAAATTAATTTCAGAAAATTCAGCAAAATTATTAACCTTCTTTAAAGAATTAGCGGTACTTTTGCAAAAAACAGCTACAAACTCATCAAATGATCAAACATACCAATATAGAGCAATTATGGATCAGGCAACATCACCTAAGATGCTAAGTCCCCTAATGAGTGCAGGGGCGTACATACGG
>JAODAF010347175.1:0-15241 GCA_027574765.1 Molpadia intermedia
GTTCGAAATTTAAACTGAACTATTCTTGTGTTCGAAGTTTAAACTGAACTATTCTTATGTGTTCGAAGTTGAAATTTTAATGTCCTCATGTGTTCTAAGTGTTTATTAAGTGAGGATTAATTAATTATAATATTAATTAATAGGTTTTGTTAATATTTGATTTAATGAGTTTATCTGAGGGCTGTCATGTTCCCTGGGAGTTAGCTAAGTGAGTTTAACGGTACTTTCCTTTATGGTTTTGTTGAGGTTTAACGAGGCATTCTTGATATACACTGGGACTTGGTTTAGAGAGGTTTATCTACATCTTTGCTATTTTTCTCTAGTTTTGATTGAGTGAGGTTTAATGGAGTAGTGGTCCCAGAGATTGGTTTAATAATCTAATAATAATAATAATAATAATAATTTAAATAATAATAGGTTTAATAATATATTTTCCTTTCCTTTTCTCCAGATGACCATACAAGGGTGCACCTTCAGACCTTACCGGGGCATCCAGACTCACATTATATTAATTCAAACTACATTGATGTAAGTATATTACTTGCTATGTCATGTATCAGATACCCTAGAGTTTAGTCCCTGTGTACATGATGTTGATTATGGTAACACACTTGTCTTTAAGTCATTGCATAAGAAATCATTTCTGATCATCTCTGACAAGAAGCCTATATGATGTTAAAAAAACAATGTTGCTTCCCAAATTGTTATATAAGAAATAGTCCCACAGAAAGTCCCTCTGAAATAGGATGACATATATTTAATACTTTTGAAGAATCTTATTTTGTAAACAGAAAAAAGGTAGGAGGTCAAAATAACCACCCTGGGTATTCCATATCCTGTGTATTTGTTACCCTGGGAATTTACTACCCTGTGTATTTGTTACCCTGAGAATTTACTACCCTGGGAATGAAGGAGCGCCTTAAACCCCTAACATTACTTTAGCAAATTTAAGTTAGAGATTTGTCTTGCATATATATCAAGGGCCATAATTTTATATAATGTCTAAATGTATGTGTAACACATCAAACTAGCTAATGCCTGCTATATAGTACAGAAATTGGTTACACAGTTCAAAAAAGCTATTCCTCGAAGAACAAACTGCACTTGTGCAGTTACCCAGGGTCTTAATATTTACTCCAAATAAAGATCACTCTCAACTATACTTGTATAACATTTCATAAAGATGGTGTCCTAGTCCCGCAATGGGGAGGTAAGTTTCATTGACATGTAAGTTATCTCTAAACACCGAGTACTAAATAGAAGACAAAATGAACCACACCCAGAAGTCACATTACAATTTAAAGGAGAGTTTTTAGCTGATAATCAGATTAGAAATGCAACACAAAATGATAATGTCTTTCTTTTTGTTAAGTCATAAAAAGGTAAGAAAATGGTATTCTGTGTTGCTTTAAATAATGAGATTTTAAGAAATTATGTCAATTATTAGCTGAAAGGTTATAAGCTTTAAATACTCCTTGCTAGTATGAGCTGGTTTATCAAAACAAAAATACGGAAGTTCAATTCTAGACATCCTCCATTATTTCTATGGGTCCAATCGGTAAACGAGGGTTCCAGTGGTTGTCTCGGAAATGTGAAGTAAACAAAACTTTTCACACAGATTTCAGCTGATATGCTGGTTACTTAAATTCACCAACAGTCCTTCATAGAATCTCAATCATTACACAACAATAAAACTTGCAGTTTTTACAATCAAATCTGAGAACTTTGGTAAAGCCTGTTTTACTGTTAGGCCTAGTTGTATATTGCATAGTATTTATATGTGGTAGGCTATGTTGATTTACTAGTTGTTTTCTGCACACTATGCAGGTTTGGCATTCACTTTTCTTTATGATGAAAAGATAAATTGTTTTTTATACTGATTCAATGCCGGTACTAGTGAATTCGTAAAATTTGCTAATTCAACAAAGGCATTGGCAAACAGCTCTTTCTAAGGCAAACATTTGAAGAAAATAAAGGAAATACTTTCCTATTACTTGTTATACAATAATTTAAGACCACTTTATGCCAGGATATCACTACCAGGGCTTTTAATCCCTTTCTTGGATTCTTGCTATATATTTTTCTCTACTAAGCCATTGAAGTGAGGAAATACTATAATTGCTTCAACAATCCTTAGTATCATTTCCTATTAGCTCCATTGTTTCATCTTCAATCAATGAAACACTAAATCCAAGGTTACTGGAATATTAAAGATTGATTATGTAATAAATGTACAATGGGACAATTATACAGTGGTTCTGACAGGACATGTGAGTTGCTATGTTATGATAACTTGACAACACAACAAATATATGTCAAATTGCCATCTTTTCATGATACACCAAACTAGACAACACGACAGATATAAGGGTTTTACACTATTATCGAGTTACAGCTGACATCTTGACAAAAATTGTAAAATTGCTGAGTTGTAGTGAAACACAAAAAGACAAATAACAGAATTTTACTGTATTTCTTGACAAAACAAGTATTTTTGTCGGGTTTTAAAACTTGATATCATGAAAACTTGACATCATGCATGTCCTTCAGAACCACCGTACTATTGTCATGGATTGAAAGTTTGGAAAGATTTGTTTGTTTTCTGCCAGAAGAAATAATTTAATTGTAAATAAAAACATGTTATAATAAGTCATGATATATATTGTTAGGGCTACCTATAGATGTATGTATTGTTATTGGGCTACCTATAGATATAATTGTTAGGGCTACTTGTAATAGGGGCATATACAAAATATGATTTATGAACATTATTTCTTGTTATTGTGGACAATTTAACAGAATATTTGTGCTCATTTGGTTTGAAAAATATGTAATATAAATTATAATGACTATTTGACATTATGATTCTCTCCACAGAGTTACAACCAACAATGCGCTTACATAGCTACACAAGGTGAGTGCTTCAGCTTTAATCATTTGTGGTGTTAGTATGTCAAGGTTTTCCTCATTTAGTATGTCATTGAGAGGCAATCACTTTGAGAATCAGTAAAAAGCTTGTAAACACGGTATCTTAAAAACAACATATTGCATTGATATCATACTTGGTATATATGTCGGCCATAATGTGTACATGTTTCCTACTGTTTTTGGTGTGAGTCTTATGAATATTAATGAGTGGCCTATTGCAAAATTCTTAAAATATTAATAACTTTGCAACCAATGTCTGATTATCTTCATACTTGGTATGGTAATGTCAGAGAGTAGGTACATGCTCAGGTATTCAATAAATTCAACCTCATTAATATTCATGAATGAGTGGGGCTAGAAGGTTATCAAAGTAAAAAAAAATTGTAAACATGGTATCTCAAGATTGACAAGTTGGATTTATCTCATACTTGGTATATATGTCGGCCATGATGAGAATATGGTCACAATATTTGTTGTGCACATGTCATGAATATTAATGAGTGGGTAGGCCTATTAACATAACATTCTTAATTAACATCTCATAGCATTGGAACCATGTCACAACTGTTGATAGATTTCAATGATGTCTGTACCTAATTAATAAAAAGTTAATAATTGCAAACACTTTATGGTTTAGAACTTTTTAAGAGTTAGTGATGGTTGTGTTATTATGATAGTGCATGACTTAAAAATCTCACATGTCTTTGAGTGGTCACTATGGAGATACTGTGACTGTAATAATATTAATGAATGCCTTAGAGTATGATGGGACTGTCAGAAACAATATTGTTTTGAAAATTACCAAGAGACTAGAATGGGGGTGGAGGGGGAACTGATCACAAAAATAACAGAAAGAATGAATTTTGTTGTTGAATTAGTTTGTTTGTGTTAATATATTTGATAAGATATTTTTTACTCTGATTATTACATCATATTGTTTCATTTTGTCATTTTGCAGGACCTCTTAAAAACACGATAGAAGACTTTTGGCGGATGGTCTGGGAGCAGAAGTGCCATGTTATAGTGATGATAACAAAATTAGAGGAAAGAGGACGGGTGAGAATAATGGAAAAATAAAAGTATAAAAAATATGATTTGGGGCTAGACACACCTACCAAAAAATTCATTGGCCTAATTATTGGGCTGATCACATGAAAGTCTACTTCTATTGGGACTGGCCAAATAAATCAACTTTACGTGTGTAGTGGGACTGGCCATATAAATACCAACATTCAATTGGCCACATTATTGGAGCTGGCCACACAAACAACAGCATTCATTGGACTGAGTTTAGGGCTGGTACCCATTGTCAACTTTCATTGACAAGATTATTTGTAGCCAATTATTTTTGGTATATTCAATGGTACTTTCAAATATTGCCAAATACTTGATGTTAGGTATGTTCTTGTTATGTCATCTCATTAATATGCATGAGTGGACATGGCTAGCACCTTTATGACATTAGTAGCATATACACACAATCTCTCAATAACAACATGGCAGATCAACATACTTGACAAGAAGGTGTCACGTGATGTATAAATTTACTGTTTTGTTTTGTTGTATAGCTGGAATTTGAATGAAAAGGCAGAATTTAGCATAAAATTCTTAAAACATTAATAATGATAAGACAGGGCTATGAATTGTCCATATTAAATAAAAGTATTTCAATTACAACATCATAAGTCAACTTTGTATTTGATACATGTTGATGGATGTCTCATGATCTGCAGATGTGCCTATTGATTATGTTGCACATCTCATGAATGTTAATGATTTTAAACATCAGGATCTTTGCAACAATAACTGAGATTTGCTTAAAATTTAGGTAAACATCAAATGATGGTTCTTATAGTTTTGAATGTATGTATCATATAATTTGGCCATCGGAACCACTTATCGTGTTAAATGACCCAATGAATGTAAAAACTTCAACCACTGTGCCAAGCGCACACACAAACTGCCAATACAATTCCATGTGTGTGACATATGAAGCATTGACATCTATATATATCTTGTATATTTCTTTCAGAGGAAATGTGAGCGGTACTGGCCCCCAAAGGGAATGGCTGAGAGATTCCGGGACATTGAGGTATCGCTTGATGGGAAGGAGAAGTATTCTACCTATATCTTGAGGACATTCCATCTTAAATATAAACCAAGAAGGGTAAGTTACACCATCAGCGCTAGTATTATAGAAAGAGATCTCCTCATCATCATGGATGTGCTCCACTTGTGATGGGTTCTCTACTTACCGGAGGTGCACCATATCATAAGCAGGGGTGTTTTACTTCATATTTAGATGTACTCCACTTCATAATGAGCCACTTCATGTGCTCCACATCATAATGAGAGATGTTTCACTTTATAATCAGAAGTGCTTCACATCATGTGAAGGGGGTGTTCGACTTCACAATCATAGGTGCTCCACATCATAAATCGCTTTTTTCACTTTGTAATCAGAGGTGCTCCTCATCATAAGGAGGGCTGCTTCACTTTATAGGTGCACCATATCATATGGGGTCCACTTCATAAGAATTGTTCCAATTCATAAGCAGGTGTTCCACTTCATAATGAGGAATGCGCCATATAAAATGGAGGGTATTCCACTTCATAATCATAGGTGCTCCAAATCATAAATATCATAAATAAATCACTTTATAAATCAGAGGTGCTCCACATTATAAGGAAGGCTGTTTCACTTTATAATCAGAGTTGCTCCATGTCATAAGGAGGGCTGTTTCATTCCATAATCAGAAGTGGTCCACATCATAAGATTTGTTCCACTTCATAAGCAGGTGTTCCTCTTCACGAGGAATGTTCCACTTCATATTGGGGCATGCTCCATATCAAATGGAGGGTGTTTCACTTCATAATCATAGGTGCTCCAAATCATAAATAGCTTTTTTCACTTTATAATCAGAGGTGCTCCACATAAAAAGGATGGCTGTTTCACTTTATAATCAGAGGTGCTCCACATCATAAGGAGGACTGTTTCATTATATAATCAGAAGTGGTCCACATCATAAGATTTGTTCCACTTCATAAGCAGGTGTTCCTCATCACGAGGAATGTTCCACTTCATATTGAGGCATGCTCCATATCAAATGGAGGGCTGTTCCACTTTATAATCAGAGGTGCTCCACATCATAAGGGGGGCTGTTTCATTGTATAATCAGAAGTGGTCCACATCATATGATTTGTTCCACTTCATAAGCAGGTGTTCCTCATAACAAGGGATGTGCCACTTCCTAATGAGGAATGCTCCATATCAAATGGAGGGTATTCCACTTCATAATCATAGGTGCTCTAAATCATAAATAGACTTTTTCACTTTATAATCAGAGGTGCTCCTCATCATAAGGATGGCTGTTTCACTTTATAATCAGAGGTGCTCTACATCATAAGGAGGGGTGTTTCACTGTATAATCAGAAGTGGTCTACATTAGATTTATTCTACTTCATAAGCAGGTGTTCCTCATCACAAGGGATGTTCCACTTTATAATGAGGAATGCTCCATATCAAATGGAGGGTGTTCCACTTCATAATCATAGGTGCTCCAAATCATAAATAGACTTTTTCACTTTATAATCAGTGCTCCTCATCATAAGGATGGCTGTTCCACTTTATAACCAGAGGTGCTCTGCATCATAAGGAGGGGTGTTTCATTGTATAATCAGAAGTGGTCCACATCATATGATTTGTTCCACTTTAATAAGCAGGTGTTGAGGAATGCTCCATATCAAATGGAGGGTGTTCCACTTTATCATCATAGGTGCTCCACATCATAATGAGAGCAGGTATTCCACATGATATGGAGGGGTGTGCCACATATAATAGAGGTACTCCAGATTACAATAAGGGGATGTTCCACTTCATAAGGAGGGGTGTTCCATTTCATAATGAGAGGTCCTCCACTTCATAAATGCTCTGATTTACATTAATTTGAATGAGTGGGAAAGACTTTAATAACTTCTGATCAATTGTTTTTCTGGTTGTTACAATTATTGTTAATTTACACAGCTGTTGATAATGTGACAGCATGAGCTACCATGCTATAAGAGCATCAGAACCAAGAAGTGCTTTCTGTTTGGAATTTGAGGTATTCACATGATGTCAAATTTAGTTCATTTATATGCAAGGGCAGTGATGGGGGTGGGGAATCTCTTCCCTTCTCCAATATTTTGGACCCCTCTTTTGACTTTTAATATTTCAAACAGTAATTTTACTCAGAAATTAAAGCTTCATATTCTGGTATTCAGAAGAATACCATCAGATATTAACAACATTCTGAGTTGAAATTTTACCCTGTTCTCAAAACCTCAAATGTTAAAGCTACTTACAAGTTTCATATTCTTCAAACTGCCGACATTTTCTTAATTTTTGCTTCATTTTCTGGCAATTAAAAGGATATCATCAGATATTAACTACATTCTGGGTCACATTTCTAAGTGAAGGTGGTTGATGTTATAGTTAAAAATTATTAGCTTAGGTTTTGGACACAACATTTTTGCCCCAGATATTATTTCACATTCAGGAAGCAATTACATGAGTCACAACATGTCGTGTTTCATATCATAACCATATCCTTAATGACCTTCAATCATTTATTGAATTCGGGAAATTGTTGCATCAAATATATAGTAGCAATCCATTAATAATGAAGCATCAATTCAAACAGTAGTGTTTTGATCAAGAATACATCGCATGGTTTTTAAATATTAACAGATTAAAATAATAATAAATTATATATTTTTTATGATGATCATTGAGATGTTGAAGCCCATCATTATCTCCATATCTGAAGGGTTTCACTTTTATTCTTTTCAAAATGGCCGCAGGACAGTTACCCAGTATGTAACCGATTAATACTTGCATGTATTTTAAGGGAATGTTCACCTTTTGTTGCAATATTTGGGTCATCACCTGCATGATTTACAGCTTTTAAATTGCATTCCACGAAAACGTAGAAAAATCAGAGCGAATATCCGACCAGATTACCGTACATACTCATGTAGTACTCACCTAATCAATAGTTTAATGTAATATGTTGAAACCCATAACTCTGGGTTTATTATGCACCAACCAAACAAATAGACTGCCCTCAAGACAAATGTAAAGAAGTATGTGTCTGGATGTGTTTATAGTGATTTGATTGACTGTCAACATCTTCCATCAGAACTTCTGTGACAATGTCATGACAATACTATTTATGCAGGCAAATCGAAGTGGCAAAAGGCTTGCATTGTTTCCTGCTATATTTTTAATTATTAAAATATCCATTACAAAATAAGGTCTGCATAATATAAAGCAGTTTGGATTAAAAAAAATATACAAACAAAGGAACTGATCACTTGTTGGTTTTTGTGAGTTTAATTATTTTCACTTTTATTTTCGTTTGATGGGCATGATATTTCATGATATTATTGTTTCAGTTGTTTATAAATTTGTTTAAAACTTTTCTACACAAGAAAGGGAGCCCAACCTTTTGGTTGTCAATAGTGTAGCCACATGAGTAACCAAACAGTTGTGAAAGAAATGACAAGAATGGGACATTGTTCCTGCTGTTAGCTTGTAGGTTGTGATACCCAATGCATCAAAGGTGAACATTCTCTTTAGTAGTGTAGTTATTTGGTTATTAAGTTATTACAATTGTCTTTTTTGTTTTGTTTTTGGTATTATTAGGGTTTTCTTTGTATTAGTACCAAAGTACCATTAGTACCAGATTCTAATTTAAATGTTCATTGCTTTCATTTATTGGCCTCGGCAGAGTTGGAAGCGCTCCGTAACATTCTACAGATCAGCCTAACTTGCAGCAAAAAGTTCCCAAGATATTTTGAGGATGAACCAAAACTTGTATATCTATCATTGACCCAAACAAAACTGTTGTGTCCAGAATTGTCAAAAGACTTGACATTGGTCAACTCAGAATATGAATCACCTAGCTTGGTTTGTTCTAAAACACATATCGGATATAACGATATAATTCTATACCCTTGGTAGGATCAATATGTGCTGTACAAATTTGTAATTTTTTAAAACATTTTGGGGATACTATATGATGTGATAATGATATGATTTAATTTCATTAATTTCATTTGATAATGTTGGTTCAGGTTGCAAAGAACGCCCATTTAATGACAAAAATATGAAGGGATGATAATGTGTCAAAGCATGCATTGACTGTTTCATCATTCTTCATTCTTCATGGATAAAAACCGCAAAAATGTAAATCACAACAGACTCAAGCAAACCAAATAATTTACACAAAAGCAGACTGTGTCTCACAAAAATGAAAAGATTGTACACCGACAAAGGTGTGTACAAATTGCTTGACCAATCAGGACATCATATCTTGAAGAATTTGTTTAATACTTGGAACCCTCTATATATGGTACTTTCTAGGTCACTAGTATGCATGGTTATTGTGGAAATTACATGGGAAATTTTAGCCTAAGCTCTGGAAAGGTTTCTGCACAACTGCTTGGATGTAACTTATTATTGTAAATTAGATTAATTTGTAATATACAGATTATCCATCACACAACCATATATTAATGCATTTTATCATTTTGAATGCACAATTTGAATATGTTTCTGATTGTTTTGTTTCAAAATATGACATAGAACTCATGAAGCTTTTTTGCCAGTTTTCACCATAAAACCCTCATCATTCCCTATACCCATATGACTAGTGGAAACCATAAACTTATTGGAAAGTGGTGTGGAGATTTCATCATCCACTCATTATCACACAACAGTATTGACCACATGTGGCTGACAAAGTATACCACTTAAAAATGTTAATAGGGTGGCGTTTAAAACTCTAACTGTTCTTGATCGCCTATAGATAGCGCCACTGAGCATTGGTAACTTTGGATATTGGCGCTCTACAAATTTTCATTATTATTATTATTACCTTCTACTCCTTAAAAAGAAGTTACCATTGATCAGTCAGCCATCTAGAAGGCACAGGAAAGCAGCATACACACAGAAGCAACTTAGAATACATGCTGTTTAAATAAATATAGTATAGACCTGCACTGAAAGTAACAAAGCAAACAATGCCTGCCTGTAATGTAGATTGCACAGTTACAGCATATAGCAATAGTGTGTTTATAGACATTCCAGTTATTGAGAACTAACGAAGGTTTCCTAAGGCCTGGGGTGGTGCATTACCCTATAGTTTAGCAGGTATGACAAGGGGTCCTTGGTAGGATCAAGGATAATGCTGCTTTTCATGCTGTCCACCAGCAATTATTTTAATATTTGCAAAACTTGTTTGGTGGATACTGTTGTATATATGCTGTTCTAAGTACAGGCTAGAGACATATCCTGGGTATTCAAGAAAGTATGAGAAACTCTTCTTTATGTTAACATGTATTTATTGTACAAGAACTTGTATACAAGTGCTCATTAGAACATCTCTATAAAATATATGATTACTGTAACAAAAAGCGTGACGAATCACTTAACAATCACGCCAGGTAGGTCAGGGTACGACCTAGTATTGGCCCTGCTGGTAGTGTCTATGCAGGACTATAATATGGTAAGTATTATACAAGTATACTACAGAGCACATAGCTATACATCAGTCTGTATGCTCTTTGGAGGTGTCATAGGTACCTGTCACGGTACTGGTTTGTTCAATCATTTGAATGCATCAACTAATGAAATCCATTTGTAAACAATTCAACACAGAAGTCTGAATTAGAAAGTCTTACATAGCAAGAAAATGAGTGTGATCATAAAAGTAAATCAATGTACAGGTGAAAAGGAATACAGACAGTGACAAGACACTATCTTTGTGTTTATTTGTCCTAATCTAATGAGTTATTTCTATTGAAGACAAGTGTTAAAAATAATGACAGTGGGTCGTTTCTATTGACATAGTTTATCAAGCACTTACGTACACCAAGGACTAAACATATTGATGTACTGCACAGCCATAGTATGTAGACTACACCTGCATGTTGTAGATCCCTGCATGTATTATTCCTTGTGATATTCTGTGATATAAATGTTGGGCTATCATTTGTTATTATGTTGGAAGTTTTCTTCATTTACAGTAGCAGACATTAGTATGTTGGGAAACATTATATATGTATTGCTTTAGATGTTTGCTGAAAAGTGTAATTATTTGAATCAGTTGGAACCAGACATGGTTTGTATATAAATAAATCAAGCCCAATCTCATTATCAGTAAAACCACAAACTTGAGGCGATGTTTCTATGGAGTTCAAAAGATTTCTTGACATTGCCAAAAGCTTTCTTCACACTACCATAATTTACCAACATGCTCAAGAGCAGCTAAATAATTAAAACATAATAAACTCAATTGTTCCAAAGTTATCCATTTTTCAGCAACTTTGACATGAAACTTGAATGACATATTTCTTATATCTCTCGGTTCCTAGAGTTTATATTACAAGATAATGATATACCGAAGTAAATCTAGTTCCAGGAAATTAGGTTTTGACCCTGAATTTCTAAACGTGAGAATCACTTAATGATCTATAAACCAGCTGTATGATCAATAATAATGATAATCTAGGTTAATCAATATTTATGATTACACAAATGTACTATCCTTTATACAAATGAACCAGATTAAGAAATTTTTGTCAGAGCAAGGTAAGAGAGATTCCAATCTCATGTATCGATGTCTGGATGTTGTGGTTTGGATGTTTGAACTGAGATATTTTTGATATTTAAGAATTAAATAATTCATGTTTCACTGTACATTGAGGATAGATATGTCAGGCTAGAATCCTATCCCTGCAAATGCAATAATTTATAATACCTTTGAACAGAAGCGAACAGATTGTTACTCAACAGTTGATTATTACTTCATTGATCAATTTTCATGCTATCAGAACTATCATTGGTCTAACAGATCAAAGTCAAACATTGTCTGCATCATATGAAGACTTTGTTTATTTATGATATGTCATTGTCTTCTTGCTACATCGTACTAATCACCAGGGTAATGTTGGCCTTAATCTCCTAGTAATGCTAATACTAGTCCAATGCTAATTCTCCCCTTTACCTGAGCAAATAGCCTATTCCCAGGCAGTTTTGGCAGAATGATGTATATGTTTTGTTTTTTTTTCTTTGCAATATTTATTTTCTCTTTAAAGTAATAGTCCTGGATTATGTTCTCAGCAAATCCTTATCTAGCTTTAACTGCATGTTATATTTGTTTGTAACAATTGAATGTATTATTTTGTTACAGCATGGAAAGGCCCAAGAGAGGATGGTTAAACACTACCATTATATAGACTGGCCAGACCATGGAGTACCCTCACACACCCTGCCTGTACTGGACTTTGTTCTAAGGTCTTCAGAAGCTAATCCTCATGATGGGGGGCCCATCATCGTACACTGCAGGTAGAATTTCATCAAATACTGTCTCGCCATGATTCCTATATTCATGGGGCCGGCAAAAGCATCTTGATTATTTTGTTCTTAGACATTTCCTGTCCGAGTCTGTCAGTTCTTAACTCCCATTCTAATAAGAATAGCTAGCAGCTTTGTGGGTGAGTGACATTGAGTGCTAATTAGAATGGGGGATGCTTGTCGAAGTCCCATGGGCACAAGGGGATTATTTCTGATTTGGTAGTTCTACTGGGACCAGCATATTTAAATTGAAACATTGGTTGGGAGACCAGATTCATGTAAGCAATCATGTTGTCATGGTATTCAATCATTTGTGTTCTTTATGATATATGATATTCTTGAGGTCAAGAAAATACCATGAAATTAAATCAAGGGCTATTAATGCAAAATAGACCTGAATTGCTGACAAATGGAATGTTGTTACTTTTGAATGGATTGATTGTGACATTCAGGTTTCTCTGGAGCACATATCATTAGCAATATTAATCACTATTATAAACTCATACTAGTCATGTGTAACTTGAAGGTATAATGCTATGTAGTGAATAATTCTCTAGCAAGGTATAGCATTATATATAAGCCCTGCTTGGTACAGGCAAACTTGTAAAGGTCATTAAATATTGGGCATCAATTCTGGAAAACATTTTATAGCCTGAAGGTGGCATAACCCCATATTTCAAGGTGTCCTCCATGTTGTTTAATACCCAGATGCCACAATTTGTAATACATAATGGGTTAGATCAAGACTTTTCAGGGGTTTTCCTGGAAAGTTACAAGAAACAGACTTTGAACTTAGACTTCACTTCATTTCTTGGCTTAAATTTGGCCACTGAAGAATCCAAATTATATTACAAATAATTGTTGGGTTTTTTGTTTGTTTTTGGCTCTGATATCGAATGCAGCATGTCCAATATGATATTTCAAAGGACTATTGGATGGATGTGGTACTTGGTCAGTTCTAATGAATTATAATGATTGTTGGCAAGGCTTAACATATATTGTTTAAAAGTTAATTTCTTTGGCTCTGTCGGTATGTTTATTTGCTAATATTTGGTGCAGTGGGCATGATCTCATGAATTATTCATGAGCAAGAGCAAAAGATAATACCTGTGAACATGATATATCAAGAATGAAATACTGGATGGATGGATACTTGCTAGGTATGATGGTCATGGAAGTAGATCCCTGTTGTTTTGTCACATGCATCATTAATATTAATGCCTGAATGAAACATAAAGTCCTTAAAGGTTACTATTTTTCATATTTAGTACAAAGGTAGTTGATACTATTGCATGTTGCACCCAGCTTTGTCTCATTATTTATTCATGAGTAAAGGCACCAGTTTGATTTTGGTTTTTATTGATGCTGCTTTTATCAACTCTTTTAGCAGAACACTTTAGTTATTGCCTATATTCAGTTCAAATCTGTTTTGGTTTTGATGTGATGTTAAAGGGATAGGGAAACTATGTGAACATGATGTGTTACATATGACAGTTTAACTTTACACATGATATCACACTAATAAAATTGATGACAAGGGCAGCATCAAATTCTATGCAAAATGTAATTTCTCAAAATGGAAATGTTGGATGGATGTGATACTTGATCATTGGTAGTAGATGGTCCCTGTTGCTTTAATCAGTCAATTCGTACGTTTCATTTCACGGTTAGTAGCAGTAAACTGGTGATATTTCCATTGCTACTTAGCGTATCGGCATGTATTTCCACATTTAGCCACAATCAGAAATGTATTCTCTTACACTTACCAGTCTAACCCTAAATCTAATCCTAACGTATGCATCAAGTGGCTTTAATTATATTTCTTATGAATATTAATTAATGAGCAGGGCTTAATATATTAATATGATATTGTTTTGCAATGCATGACATGGACTTCCATCTAAAGTTCTTATAAACTAGATTGACACTTTTCAAGTGGCAGTATATTACATATATGGTCATTCAAAAAATTATAAAACCCCACTAAACCTCCCTCTCCCCTCCTGGACTTTCATTAATACTTCTCCATACGAAGATACTAAAGTCTGGTAAGTAGTTAGCTTGGCTTCTAGTGAATGTGACAGTACTTGAGGCTTGGAGGGTCTGTAGAAAGAAATACAGTAATTCTCCTTTAATCCTTATGTAAAGCAGAGTTTAGTGAACCTCCTGCTCCGAGAGACTGGGATTGAACAGAATCCTAAATTAAGTTGTAATCTAGTAATTTGTAGTCCTTCATGGTTTTCTCCTCTTCTCCCCCTTCAAAAAATCATGCAAGTCTACATTTATATAAACTGAAACCTTAAAAAGAGTTTTTAAAGATAATTGTTATATTTTTCTTCACGGAAATAGCGCTGGCGTTGGAAGAACGGGAACATACATTGTGATTGATAGCATGTTGAAACAGATTCAAGACTGTGGCAGGGTCAACGTTTTCGGATTCCTGAAGAGAATTAGGACGCAGAGGAATTATCTGGTACAAACTGAGGTATGTTATTTAACCCAGCTTGTGATGTATTGAATTTATTTGCTTTTGTAAATATAGAAGCAAGTAATAGTTTCCTGGTCATTGGAGACAAGCTCAAAACTACTGTATTTCATTCCAGGAAGTGTGAACGTTGTGTTGATAAGAGCTAAATAATGCCAATCAATTTCTATTGAAGGTAGTATAGTATATGGAAGTTTGATCATGCCTGTAACTTGGATCACCCCAAATCACCAATCAGAATAATTTTTCCGTCCAAAATGATGTTAAACTCGCAATCAAAACAGTGGCGTAACTTCTATGCGCTCTGGGGGGGGCAAACCCCCGGGCTAGGGGGCACCCGGCGGGTCTGGGACCCACGATGATACTTTGTTTGCAATGGACTTTTGGAAGTGGAAACCTTTCCCCACCTGGCATAGGATTACACTTTT
>JAODAF010348285.1:0-15233 GCA_027574765.1 Molpadia intermedia
GTGTATGTGCAGGTGTATGTGTGTCTGTGACACTTGCTTGGGTACACTCTAACTCATACTCCGTGTATAGATCCGCCATAGTGAGAAGGCGTGCCTTATTGTTTTTGGTGCCGATATCATGCATATTAATGAGGTTACGGGGTCAAATGTCCAAATATTTAAATTGATTTAATTCCGCAACCGTAAGTCGGAATGTATCCATATTTAGTAAGACGTTGTTAGTGCGTAGGCCTAATGTGGGGCCACAAATTTGTGGACCATGCGGGCCAAAATAAATTTTGCCCTTATGTGTATATTTTGGGACCCAAATATATTATTGTATATTTTTGGGAACCCAAATTTGTTTTTTAGGCCAAACTGTTTGGGACCAAAATTTGTAATTGCCCAAATCTTCAAAATGCCGTAACTCCACAACCATAAGTCGGATTGTATGCAAACTTGATATGTTGTTGTTGGGTGGTAGTAGGTATATGAGGGCCCCAAATGTTTGAATAAAATATCGCTCTGAACTAGAACGTATTTGATTTTTGTCCATCTGAGCATAAAGCTGGCTAGGCCCATTTCAATTTATTATCTGATGAAAAGTCGACCCCTCGTTCCGCAATCGTAAGACATCAAAACATAATCTGTATAAAGTCGTATTTTTAGCAGACCTCTTTTATTATACTCCTAAGCAGATTTATTCAATATATACAAATTGTAGCATTGTGAAGAAGAATGGTTTTAATTAGTAGGACATACTTCTTATCAATTCGCCATAACAATTAGAAAGGCCCAGTCACGGGGAGGTACATGAGGCACGCCAGACCCGGTCTACGCCTCGTCCCCTTCCCAACATAAAACAAATCTACAAGGCTACTTGCCAGACAATTATAGCTTCGCCAGAAACTTTGCCTTGCTTTAGTACAAACAAGACAAATTAAACGTCTCTTCAAGTTCACCCAATAGCAAAAGTTCACAGACTTTTACGGTGATATATTATATTACTACAGTCACGTGTTTGGACTGATTTTTCTTCTTTCTGACATAATACCGAGGGGATAAATAAATTGCACCAATGAAACAACAGATTTTTTATGTGAGAGCGGGGAGTTTATATGGTGAGAGTCAGGTATGTAAGAGTAGTGTCTGGTCACGTGCTTGATGGTGGCAGACAACATGAAAAATACATTACATTCCACAATGTTTTGTGAAACAACATCACAGTAACTTGTTGCTAACTAAAATACTTTGGCAACAACACCTCTTCATGAGACCAGTCATAGTGAGTGGCCTGCGGCCGTGCGGCGTGGATCTGCCAAATATCAATCTGTCAAATCAGACATCCGGGAGTTTTCAGTAGTTGCCATGGCATGTGATTAATCACAATGGAGACACCCAATCAAAATCAAATTGTTGTTTTTTTCTGTTTGCAGGCTCGGCTTATAAACAATTTGTCTGTACTGTTTTAACGATCATTGAAATATAGACACAATTAAGATCATGTGTTCTTGTGAAATGAAATTCCAGTTTTTAAGAACATTCAAAACCAAATTTTGTAAATGTCGCCCAAGTTAATTTGAAGGCATTGAAGCAAGATACTTTCAACCGTTCTTCTATTACTGATGCCAGATGAAGTATTAAAAGAATTTTAATTTAAAAGAAAATACATATTTAAAAAATAAATTCCTTAAAATTAACCAATGAAGTCTTTAACACCAAATATGAGGCTGATGGCAGAACTTTCTGAATATGAAAACAGATAAATGGAAGCCCAGACATAGCCGTAGAACTGAAAGGTTAACGGTTACGAATTCTGAATAAGTAGAAATATTTTGACATATATACATAAATGGTGCGATAATTACTCAATATTTAACCTTTGCATTTTCGGTGATATGATCTCTATATATTTGTTTGTCACCAGAACACTGTTGCCTATTATTGGATCATCCGGCTTAGACGATTAAGTAAATCTATATTTATATTTAGGGTGATTAATAAAACCTTTCACATTGTTAAATATAAATAGTATAACATGATACTAGTACGTTTGCTCCGGCTATCCGGAGGTTAAAGTACGGTAATGATTCCCGGTAGCATGTCAAATTGAACACCCATTGGAATAGGTTTATTAGGCTACCTCAGTATAATGGCTTTCTGGTTAATGTTATCAGTAATGTATGGACGTCGTATAACAATAACTATATAACATTTATATAACTTTATTCTAAAAGTCAGAACCGAAACAAAACACTCACTGACCCGCTTCTCAGCGGAGGCTCATTTTACCAAAACTATAATATAATTATTTTTACGGTTACTTTTAGCCACCAATGGCACAGCGGTCAGGTCGTCTCATATGATACCCTATGATCTCACATGCTGAGCACCAAGCGAGGAGGCAGCAGCTTTCACTTTTAAAATATGTTATAATGTATTATGTTACAGTTTTGAACAGAGATCACAGAAGTGATTGATTTCAAACTGAAATTTGTGAACTGAATAGTCTCGCAGACGGAGATATGAAAGTACAATGAAAATTAGACATAAGAGGGCAAATAATGCACCGCAGATACCACCAGTCGCCTACCCCAGATGCCATCAGGCGTCCACCCCAGATGGCGCCAGACGTTCACCCGAGATGCTGTCAGGCGTCCACCACCAAATGCCACCAGGCGTCCAGATGCTGCCAGGCGTCCACCCCACATTCCACCATTCATCCACAAAGATGTGTAGCGTGGGTCATGGTTCGCAGAAACATATCGCTCAGTTTAACAACACTTAGATAAGGTCTTTAGTATTCGAAGATTACAACAGAAGTTTACAATTTTAAACGGTATATCATCATGGTCAAACTACAAGTGAGTATACAATGTTAGCATTAGTTGTGCGAATATTTTGTATGTGTCCTTTTAACATCTTACCGAACATGTTAACATTATAGACTTTGAACAGACATTAAATTATAGACAGTAAAATATGAATCCTTTGTTATAAAAAATCTTATATCGTGTTAATACAATGTACAGTCGCAAAAGGAGATATCGATATAATATTAACATGAACACTCCATGGGCTTTAAATTGCATTCATTCTTTGAATATTATACTTACAAGTTACGTAATACTGACGTTTTTGAAAACATGATCAATAGCTGTAACATTTTTCAATTAATGTAAACCTTAAGATTCGCCAGTATACACATACGTAGACCTGTGCGGGAATCGTTCGTTAGCCTCTAGTTACCATACATTATTTTCAATACTTCTAAGGAAATAATTCAACGAATACCGTCCCGTATGCAACATCTAAGCAGTCAGATCTGAAACGACAATGATCAATTGGTTCATCTTCCTGCATCGATAATTAGTTGTATCAGAACTGTAACGTTTCTAGCAGGTTTCTTATTTAAAAATACATTTTTAGCAATCTGTGATTAGGTAGGCTGTATTATCTGTCGGCATGATTTCAAAGAGGTTCCAGATCAGATGTAGTGGAGCTTACACGTTATGATTCGGTGGTGGGTTCTGATTCTATAACGATATAATAATGGTACGTGAAACCTTTCATCCAGTCTAGAAGTTCTTCGCCTACATCATTTGAAACAAAGTTCTAGAATAAGACCCTCTTCCATACTATCACTATGTACAACTCAGTCAAGAGTCCGCCTCTGTCCTTACCATCACAAATAACAGATATTTTACAACTGAGACATTGAGACCCCATTATCAACAAGGTCTCCATCTTTCTTGGGCGTGTATATGCCAGACGGAGAATCTACTTCTGTATCAACGTAGGTTTCGTTAATCGCGCCTGCCTTTTCATCGCCGTCTATCGGTTTCGGCGGTTCAAGTTCGCCATCCTGTTCCGCTAATTCCTTCTGTGATAACTTATTGACAATACCAGCTCCAATGGAGTCGCCTTCGACATTGATCATGGTACGGAACCGATCCCTGGAGAGAAAGAATATCAATTTCCAGTAAACATTATTCTTAACAATTATTTTTCTGGAATATCGATCGATACTCAAATATTTCGGATAATTTGAATCCAATAATTTGCATACAAATCAATGTAAGAGACTAGAATTTCATACTAGGCCCCTATCACATACCCAATGCTGGTTCAGATAGTTTGCAGTTGTGACGGTTGTCTTAGAAATATTATTATGACCTGTACGAGGTATTGGCTCTTTCTCCGGGTGCTTCGATCAGTTTTCTACCACACCGGCCCGAGGCTTGCCATGCCGAATTTGGCAAAAAGTTGACCGGTAAGGTTGGCTGTGTGGCACGTGAAGCACACTTCTGGTGAAAACACGTATAGCCTACTTTACCCCTTTTACCCATCACGTGAGGTATACTAAACTGACTCTGCGTGTATCAAAGTAATCTTAGGTTTATTTTCACACGAATTAAGTTGAGATAATAAATATCGGTTTGTTGTCATCATATCGTAAAAGGTCTCTCTGTGTAAAGTTTAGCGTAGTCTAGCCCTTTCTCGGATACAAAGTACACCAATCTTGTGATAATACGTGTGTGTATTTAGCAGAAACTTACAGGATAAAATCAACAGCTAAGATAAGAGCAATATCATCGGTTGGAAGTCCAACGGCTGTTAATACAATGACCAAGGTGACCAGACCAGCTTGAGGAATACCTGCAGCTCCGATACTTGCAAATGTTGCGGTAATACTGAAATTGAAAGAGTAAAACATTATATTTTAGACCACTTGTAGGCCTATATGAACTAACTAAACACAGTTGGCGTCATACGCGGCTGGGAAACACATCTTCCAAAAATTGAGAAAACCAGAAGAAACCTGAAGACTTATACTGCAGGGAGCTAACATTGTTTTTAGTACTGTTTAGTGTTGTGTTAAATGCTTTAATACCGAAGAATCAATCATTCAATTGTATGTTACAGATGTCACATTATAAGTATGATAATCAGTAACTTTGAACTACGTTGTTATTCCTGATAGTATACGTCACGCGTATCTCCTATCCTACCTCATCCATAATGTACTGGATATATGTGATAGATGACAATATTTGTTTTGTGAATGAGTCCATATAACCGAGAGTCATAGATTTCGACACTGACCTGACCGTGATGACTTGAGCAAAATTCAAAGTGATGCCGTTCATCTGGGCAATGTAGATTGCAGCCACAGCCTCATACAAGGCAGTACCGTCCATGTTAATCGTTGCACCAATCGGAAGCATGAATCGAGTCACGCGACGGTCTATGTGATTGTTTTCCTCGAGATTTCTGGTGGTGACTGGCAAAGTGGCTGAACTGTAGACGAGAAATATATCTGGTTTTATCTTATGTAATTTAGAGAAGAAGAAACATTGATTCTTAATTTAATAGTTAAAAAAACTGGGAAAATGTTACTATAACTGAACTATGAACTGAAAATGAACTATAAAGGAATTTAATTAATATATGTTATGTTAGTTGCTTTATTTTTAAAATAGATTAAAGTTTTGATGAAGAAAACCCGCATGGTGAAACACCTAGTTCCCTTTAGTGACATTAGTACTTGAATACTATGATATTTTTCTGCTATAAAAATAAACTGATGCAGGGCTTTGGAAATAACCAACATATTAAAATGAATCAACGGCACTACGGTCATTATATAAACCGGGTCCAATTACATCGGAATATAAGGCTATTGATCTCTGATGAGAGACTTGTGTCATGACATGTGTTGTGACATTAACCAACTGGTCAAACAACTGGCACTGATGATTTCAATAGTTATGGAATATGGATACACATTAATCTTAGTTGCTTTCGTATGATAGTTATTAGAAAAGTTACAAAATATGATGAGCATTTGATTGAAGAGTTTCGCAGTATCATACATGATCAGCAGTGTAAATTAGCAATTTAGAGACGTTATGATACATCAGAACATGTTCCTTGTAAGTGATATATGTTACGAAATAAAGTCAACAGCGAGCGACCAAAGAAAGGTTTACTCTGAAAAATCTGCTGGAGTATGATCCCAGATGTTGTTGACGTCTCTCGATGTATCTATCAGAGCAAGACATCCCCAGGTCAAAGGTCACTTGATAATCGGGACGCGTGATGTGCCTGTATCGCCATTGAGCTGAAGCATCTCGTGACGTGTTGCTCGGTAGATGTCGTCAGCTCCGTCAGATACATGAAGTTACCTTGGAAACCGGGGACAGTTACAAGTGAACTGAAATATGATATACAAAACTTCAAGGGGAAAATGTAGTTGACTTACTCAAGTCGACCCAGGGGCGAAGTTTTGATTAAAAAAAAAGTTAAAGTGCAATGTAAATATGAAAAATCATCGGAAGACAGCGGTGAACATACATGATTTCACACATTCTTGCAAGCAAGACATGAAAGAAAAGCTTCACCAATTATGAGGATGCAACTAAAACGCAAGCCACTATTGTCAAGTATACCTAACATGCAAATAGGCTATTGTTTGGTTCCAGACTAAATCTATGATGTCACAATACACAGAGAAAATATTACAACATACTCGAACGCAGCAAAACCTTAATGGTAGGACTGCGTTATGTTAGGCTATAGGCCTAACATAACGCAGTCCTACCATTCCTACTGACCTCATGGCCTCGATCACTCTACACTGAATGGCTACAAACTATTTGAATTACTTGACGGGTGTCACCCAACTCATACCATGAATCATACCAAGTATAGCTCCGTGAACCAGCACACGTTTACATATTAATATATATTTCACTGTGTATATGCCTGGCTACTGTTTCACAACCAGCAATGTTATCGTCGATGAGTTCATGGGTTCTATGGAGTTGAAATGTTTATTTTGGGTCATTGTCAAGTCTTACCGAGATAAGTAAAACGATTGACCAGTATTTCAATGTGTACCGTATATGTCGCACTGTAAGGCTATATATGTTTCACAACAAGCAATGTTATCGTCGATGAGTTCATAGATTCTATGGAGTTGAAATGTTTATTTTGATTCATTTTCAAATCTTACCGAGATAAGTAAAATTATTGACAAGTGAATATATATAGTCCCGTCCAGTTACTACCTTCCTACTGTCATTTTTCAAAGATACATTACCACCCGACTCTGACGAGCAAGCTATGTACATAAAACGGAAGTAAATATTGACTGTAGTTGTTATCTTTCTGATAACCAAGTTTTTGTCACGATTTCACTGAGAAATGCTTCACCTGTTTGAGACCAATTACTTGTATACTGATGTAATGAGATAAAATAAATTAATGACTTTAAAAAGTGCGTTGATATTGCTTAAAATAAACGACTAAGTGTTTAAAACCCATGCTAACTACGAAGTTAGGTATACTTGCTATACCCATGTCGAAAGTCTGTGCCTTAGTGATGCTGAATAGACTACGGCGTATACTCGTTACAGGTTTGGCGTACTCGTTAGACCGTACAGTATCGAAGGATTGTCTCTAAAATTAGGCATACTTATCTATCGAAGATGTCAGCATATATCTAGTATTTATGATAATTTAGTAAAACTATTATGTGTCTAACAAGTGAATGAACTACCACATGGCAGACAACATGGAACCTGGATAGTTATTATTAATATTAAATAGTATCGGAGACAATAACAAGAAAACAGCTTGACTATCATGATAAAACATGGCTACTCTGCGCATCTCTATATCACGTGATTTAAGGTAGCATGGCAATAAGATTACTACACACAACATGTTGTGTTTTTGATGGCCTTACTGTGTCCATGTAGCTACTACACATAATGTAAACATATAAAAATTGTTCTCACCTTGAAGATGTACCGAGTGCAGTGAAAAGAGCCTGGGTTACTCCTGAGATGAACTTGTAAGGATTACGACGCACGAAGATGACGTAGAGTAGGGGTAGGATTATGATACCATGGATCGCCAAGCCACTCAGGACAGTCACCATATATAGACCCAGTGACTCCAACAATTCAGGCCAGTTATCGATGCCAATCATAGACCCGGTAATCAAAAAGAAAATACCGATGGGTGCGTACCTGCAGAAATATGGTAATAGGGTTCTATTCACATACAAGATACTCTCGAATGAAAATGTAGATACATTATACATATGATCAGTGACGGGTATATAGGTAGCTTAGGGCATATGTCTCCAAATATTCCACGAGGTCCTGTATATTCTACTTTCAGCCCCGAATCACTGTGTGACCCGCTCCCTTTCGGCTGGTGGCGGCGTGCGGCAAACCGTTATTTTGGTTCATATCCCTTTCAGCCCTCGCACAATTACGACCTAAATGGTAAGAAGATCATTCAGGAACCAGACAGGTATTAGGCATACACCTGATCAATGCTTACTGAATCTCAAATAGAAATCCATGTCATGGGCGTTTACCATCAGAATACCGTATTACAGTATTATGCCTACCTGGGATTCCGTCAAAAACGTGGAAATCGATTTGGAATATCTTGCGCTAGAACATGACTTTATAGATATAATTATCTTAAGAGAGAGAGAGAGATGGGGAAATGTTTAGCTTACCACATAATCAGTGTAACAAGTTTCATAACAGCTTCATTTGTCGCTGAGAAAAATTGAAGGACCACTTTGCCGTCTTCCCCCAATCTTCCGACGACTATGCCAAACCCAATGGAGAATACTACGAGGCCGAGGATGTTCATGCTGTACACATATCCACCCTCGTTGACGGTTTCCACAGTGTCGTTATATGTACCCATATGCATTACGGTGTAATCCGAGGCAATTTGGAGAATATTCGTCAAGTCGGCGAGAATCGCGTTCAGGTCGTTTAGCAAAGCTTCTAATTGCATCATCTGTTCGACACCTCCTGTTTTGGGTGCGGTTGTGATTTTGACGAGATCCATCATGGTCCCGTCCATGTCCTCCAAGAGAACGTTTACTTCATTCAGCGCTTCCATGGTAACTGCTGTTTCGTAATCCATTATGTACATTAAATTGACTGTCATTTGAGCGAGGTTTTCTGTTATCTGCGCCATTTTTAGAGTGTTTTTAGAGTCCATACTGTGTAAGGAAGCAAGCATAATGTTCATCATTTGTACGGTCATCCCGTTGACGGCACGTGTAAGTTTCGCGGCGTCACCCGTCTCGGTAGAGCTGGCAGACAGTTGTATTATCCCCTTCAGTTGAGAGTTCAATGCTTGTGCGGTATTCGCTTGGTCCATAAGTGTGAGGACGTACAATACATTGTCTAATGACATCATTGTTGTGTAGATTGGACCAGCTGCTGTTAATAGCAGAGTGTCGTTGAAGGGAACACTCAGTTCATTAGTCAATGACAGTGTTTCCATCTGTGCCATGTTGGTGTGTCCTATGATATCTGTTGTATAGATTTGAATTTCCATCAGCTCTTCATGCGAGAGTGTTTCATTTGGGAAGCTATTAATAAAGTTATTGAATGATGTGACAGAAGATTGCAGGTTCGTGATATTGTTTTCTAAGTTGGTAGTATCAACATTGCCATCAATAGTTTCTATTTCATCTTTAAAATTACCCAACGAGTCTATGTTGGTCTCCATGTATTTAATGAAGCCACCAAGATCTGTTGTTATTGCGTCTTTATCCGTTACGTTACTCTTGAACATGTTTGTTTTATCTGTCGACATGGTGATCTTCCCCTTGAGAATGACAAGTGACTGCGAGATAGCGATACCGGAAGTCATGGTCAGGTTCATAATTTCTCCAGAGCTTACGACAGCTGGCGTGACGTATTTCACCGCTGATGTTTTGTACTACAGAAAAACGGGAATATATTAATTAAATAAATGACATATGTTGTTAAGTTTTGATGTTAACATTATGTTAATATCTCCTCCTTCTCTGATAGTCAAATAGTAAAACAACATGGCTGTAATCCGGACAATAACATGAGTCAAGGTGAATGTTTTTATTGCATTAACCGAAACTTAAATCCACCTAATACGTACACGATGGAAGAGTTGAACAGTCGTCTTTGACGAGAACTTGGTTGTAGTGCGAATGCCCAGATCATGATGTTCAAGCTTTTAGCGATGTTTTAGTCGGGCCAACTGGAACTAGCATATAAAATACGTTACAAGAACGAAAAACGTCCTTCAAGATAGCACGGTCTATAGAGACGGTGCATCATGATAATACCCGTGACACCCTATGACACACACGTGCGAGTGACAGATATAAACATGCATAGTCAACAAAAGCAGAATAGAATGAATGTGTTAAATGCCAGTAACATACCAAATGTTTAATATTAACCGTTAAGAGCAATTTCACTATACTTCGTCATAGAGGCTTATAGTTGGACGATGAAGCTATCACCAGTAAGAAACGTGCTCTTACTCTTAGTAGGAAAACAAACCATTAACGGGTCGAAGAGGCCGACGTAAGCTAGGTTCATGATGAACGAACCAGCCATTCAGCTATAGGCCATATTACAAACGCAATATATAGGATACCGGTACCAGATGAGATTCTGGATAATCTGCTGTGGGATTGTAATCTTAATATTAGATGTAATTAAATCTCATGCACACCTCCTCTGGCTAAAACATATGTCGCCAGATGATATAAATAAGATCTGTCAATTCATATTGTTAGATATAATATGAGCTTTTCCAAAGTTGAGAATGTAGTCAAGCAAGTGTGTAAAGTCAATGCAGTCATGCAGAGGCTTATCACTGCTCCCTACTATTACGGCAGATCATCGTGCCCTATTGGGATCCCGGGCTGGGAGCAGGCCCATATGTAAATACTCGAATAATAATTAAACATAAAGATAACAGCACCGATAACTCACCGATCGGAAGCAGGCTTCGACAATGTTGGAAGGGAACATGTTCCTGTAAAAATGGAAAAGAAAAATGATTCTGCTTCAATTTGGTCGACTCAGTGTTTGGTTTCGTCGCAGAAATTCTTCCTCTCTTCCGCTACTACCAGTGTCAGGATACAGCAATGTGAAA
Organism: Molpadia intermedia; assembly: GCA_027574765.1. NCBI lineage: Eukaryota > Metazoa > Echinodermata > Holothuroidea > Molpadida > Molpadiidae > Molpadia > Molpadia intermedia. Next base: position 10,957 of record JAODAF010348285.1, read on the forward strand.
CTACAGTGTATTAAATGATACTGCACTTGATTGTAGTAAACAAAATAACTTCTATCAACTGTCTTCTATATATTAATCCATGAATTACATATTTGGAATTACAACAACTAAGTTTATTGTAGCGAAAATTTAAAATATAAATCTTAACGAAGACCAGAAAACCCAGAGGTTTTGTGATTCCTTTGAATCCTTTCTTTTTAAAATGACCAAATTATAGTGTGGTACTGTGACATTAAAAGTGAGGGATGAATTGGAAATGTATATAGCACGGCTCATTGGTCAGCTGTTAATTCTACTCACTATTGGAGTCAAACATATAAAGTATACATTGTATGCAAATAGGCATTGTTGATTTTGCCTGATTAAAATATTTTCAGTGTTTGACCTCTGTTGTCCTTACATGATGGTTGACCTACTAAAATCAAAAAAATCTTCTACTCACTAAAAGAGGACCAACTATGGGGTTTTTCCAAGTTGACATCGTTGAGTACGGTATGCTTGATTACAAGGTTTTCAGTGTTTGACCTCTCTTGATCTTAAATGACCTTCGACCGAAACTAAAATCGAAAGCATTCTTCTATTCACCAAAGTTAAGTTATGTACCAACTATGATGTATGAATATAATAGAACGGTTAGCCAAAACTGAAATTCGTGAATTTGAAATGATTCAGCCGTTATTCACTTAGTTTAGAGGGTAAGATATCGATGTAAATAGTTATCAGTTTGGCTTAACTACTAATGTGGTTTTATAGTTTAGGCGTGTATATTTGAACTGACGTCAACGATTGAATGGCCATTTAGAAGTTGGTTTATCGGTCTATCCGTGATCAGGAGAACTATATAATGTGAATATAAATTCTTCATAGGCCTACCTGGTATTGATAAGCTATGGGGCACTTGAACCATAGGCACTAGAAGCAAGAGCGTCGATGTAGAGGAGATGACATTGCATGGACATTGAGTGAAATTTAGAAGAAAAAAATATCGGGTGAAGGGTCTTATAGAAGAGGGGTGTAGATTCTGTAAAATAAGGAGTGCTTTAGATGCAAAATGGTGCTTTATTTTTCAACTCTCTAGAGAACTATAAACCTTAGTTAACTTTAGTGACCCTCCATTTACAGGGGGTGGAAACAATGCATTAGTGACCCCTCCAGAAAAATAAGTGGGGCAGGCCCCGTTCCCACTTCGACGCCTATGACTAGAGGACGATGTTGAGAGTTACATTTGTCCTGGTATGGAAGTAGCTCCATAATGCTAACACCCTCGGTGTATACGTCATGTATCGTCAGCGTACATACACATAAAATGTGATATGTTGATCAATAATGAATACGCATAAAAGCATACTAAGAGATGCTATATTTGACGCTAGGCTTGCCTTAGTGTTCACTTTGCATGATCGAATAATGTATGACCTTATCTCAGATGTTAATGGTTTAATGACATTAACCCTAAGACTGTATGAGATAACGAACATGTCATTAAGATATTTGTTTGTATAATTCTAGATTGTACGAACCTGATGAGTACCGTAAGTACCTTAATGACTTGTTATCATATCTTGACATCATCATTAGGTTATTTTATCACATCATTACCTTTATTATCATAATCTTAATAAAGATATAAACCTTTTATTTGGAGCTTTATTTGATCGGTATGTGAGCACCTCAATAAATAGAAAGCTGAATCCTGTAGTTTATGGATCATCAATTACCGGTATCGTATATATTGTTGGTGGTCTTCATAAATGATTTTAGACCCTGGGAAATGGATGGGGGTTGGGCAACATCCATAGAGATGGACAGGTGTCGGAGTTGGTCGACCACGTTCAATTAGTGAGTACTATTATAGTATTGTTATATATGCATATGCATGTTATATATGCATGTTATATACATTATTATATATGCATGTTATATATGCATGTTATATATACATTAGTATATATGCATGTTATATATGCATGTTGTCTATGCATGTTATGTATGCATGTTATATATGCATGTTGTATATGTATACACGCATGTTCGCATGTTCGGAACATACTAATCACAGAGCTAAATAAAGTAACCAACATACAAAACTACACCAATATCGTAAAAAAAAGGAAACTATAATCCCGGGAAATACATAATAGCTAAAAACAAATGAAAAACACTAGACACGAATCAAAGGCATGGATCTCTGGGTTAATTAGTAATTCTTCAGTATGGATATAAAGCATATTTAAGGGAGTGCTGCGCATAACAGCTCAAAATAGTTTTTAATATTAAAGTCTGTTCATCATATTGAATAACATGTTTTTTATTAGGCTTTTGGATTCATGTCATTAATTATCACAAAACCCTTATGCAAGCGTTGTTTATTATAAAGTAAGGGACTTTATTCAGTGTCGCATATGAAGTACTGACGTAAGCCCCTCTAGAATCACCACTATTTGTTTTAATTTAAGATCAGTAATAACCAATTCCGTATGTTACGTCACGACTATTGCAAGATGGCTACAGGGGTTAAATAAATTAAATTTCAGATCATGCTTATATTAAAACTAATATTTTGCCTAAATGAGGAGTTTGGGTTACCACGGATAGCAATAGATCCGTTCAGAGTTGATTGTAACACAAGTAGCGCAATCCCTGGTGGTAACTCCGCAGTCTCCAGTGAAGCCACTATAGCATGAAAATTGCTTGTTCATTTTATCTTTTGATATCAAATGAATCCGATATCATGGTTATATGATCATGCACCACTGTATGCACCTGTTGTTTCCAATGAGTCAAGCTGAACATCATGTTGTTCGGTTCAATGCTGGAGCTGTTAGATTTCCCTTGGGAATTGGCTCATATTATCGGTGATATCGTATATTTGGCCTAAACTTTTAGAAAAATAATTAATTAAACGCAAAGCAATCAACGATGTATAGCCACGGCGGAGATGACTTGAATACCTCTGCCGGGTTCGAATTTGCTACACCAAATTGAGGAAAACCTCATTTCTTCAAACCAAAATTACTATAGAGAGACATAATTCCAAGAGTGCCGCGGAAGCAACCCAGAGCGGCGGTGACAGCCAGCTCCAAAGATGCGAGTAGCGGTACTGGAGTACCCCCCCCCCCCCCTCCGCGTAATATGTTGCATATTTTGGGGCAAGCACTTTTAGGGAAAACGTGCCACCATTGTCATGGCCAAGTGGAGTCTAGAGGTAGCTGTATTAACTTATATGCGGTCCACATTAAACATAGTTCTTAATATGATATAAACATCAAGTCAACTATTGTTGTTTTGTTTTCTTGCTTTCTTTTTATAAATTTGAACAAAAGATGAACGAATACGGAATGGTAACCTTCAAGTCTAAAATTTTCCAAAATAGTTTTGACGCCTATCAGTGCTGGCAATAAAGTCTCTGGCGAATTGCTCGGAACAAATATTGTCCTTATGGTCCTTGTGTATAGTAGCAAGCATTGTGTTGCTTAGCCTGTTGGTTGTCTTCTTCGACCTTAGCCAAGATTTGATGCTACATCGAGAGAAAAAAGGCTAGAAAACTAGAGTTTTAATGTATGATATTTATGTCTGGTTTAGCGTGTCAGGAGTGAAATAGTAGCAGGTGTTCAAGCGCCTGTTATGTAACACAGGAGGCAGCTGCCCCATGACAAGCTGCCGCAATGCTCCAGGAGCCCGTGTGTGTTTAATCTTTTAAGAAGAATAACATGATCTGTCAAATTAAATTATAAAAGTAAATAAATAATCACTATACGTAAAGAGCAGAAAGCAGGCACAGGTTTAGGGGCGCAGGAAGTAGACTGAAAAGTGCCGGACTCCCCCAAAATGGGCGATCCCCTCCCTCCTCCACAGTAAAAAACAAGCAAAGCGAGGTCTTCCTAACTAATACTATGCATTAAACCGAATTAGGATGGTAAACCAATGTTTCTTTTCTCTTTAATGACAATCAATGAATATATATGGGCGTAAGCTCCGCCTTGGAAATGTGATCATACCAGTCAGAATAAATAACATGTTTATGGATGTAACCTGCAATGCCAAGGCATTGGACGTCGCCTCGTTGGCTTCAGTATTTATTGTTTTCCATTTGACCGAGTGACCGCCTATTCCGGAAGAATTATAATAAGGGATTAAGGATGCATCGTTACGATTCGCAAACTTCTTATTAACATGACACTTCAAGGGAAAGAAGACTTCCCCAAACTCCATTTTTTACAGGTAATTAGGGTATATAAATTATTTACTTTACCTACCCCTACCTGTAAACGTTCTTC